>CABFOQ010000603.1:8014-28987 GCA_900660455.1 Gephyroberyx darwinii | reverse complement strand
GTCATCTGACTCCACCACCACCGCGCTGATCATCGGCAACTGTACGGTGAGAGATGTTTCCCCGCCCATTTCCACTGACCCATTCTGAGACCTTCTGCTTCCCTGGTGCCCAGACTGTTTTCATTACACACCTGGCTCCAACATCACTGTGTCGTTATAGGACATATATTTTACCTGTTTTGGGCGATACAGTCCCTCTTTAAATGGCTAAACTCAGATAAAACAACAAGAACTTCATCTTGCTATTGGCCCTGAATGCATCATATTCCGCCCTCTCTTGGTCCTCTGATACAAAACAAAAACCTTTCCAAATTTAATCCAAATTTCCATCTTGAGCAACATACTAAAAAGCCAGTACAGTCATGCTTTTTCCAACTTAGGAACATTGCAAAAATTGAATTTTACCGATACATAGAGAATTATATATAATTATATATATCACAAGTTTCTGTTGAATGGCTCCAAATTGTGCAGAACTATTTTAACTAGAGCTAGGAGACGAGATCATATCACCCCCAGGTCTAGCATCCCTGCATTGACTTTCTGTCTGTCTTAGAATTGATTTTAAGATTCTAATGATAACCTTCAAGGAACAGCAAGGTCTTCTCTTTCTGACCCCCTATGAGCTTGTGCGCAGTCGGAGATCCTCAGGCAGAGCCATCTTGGCTGTTCCAGAGTCCAGGCTGAGGACTGATAGAGGTGACCGGGCTGTTGTCATGACGGGCCCCTGGGCTCTAGAGGAGATCAGGCTGGCAGAGTCAGCATCGTCTTTTAAATCACTTCTGAAAACATACTTCTATCACAAGGAATTTTTACCATCACTTATTGTGTATTGTACAACTGTGTTAAAATGCACAGTTTATTTAGTTTACATTTATATTTTGCATCTGACCAATTAAGTGGCCAATAAAATGCAACATGTTTTTGAGTTATCCCTGTATACTGATGACTCAAAGCATTTTGCAGTTTTTCACCTGAACACGTCACTTTCACTTTATTCGTCAAATGTGAAAATTTCCACCTTTGCACCTTTGCATTTAAAGCGGCACTAGAAAAGATTCAAATGTTTTCTCAACCTTAAACACAAAGTGGGGCTGCAACAGAGAAGAGCACCCCCTCCCTTGTAATTGAGATGCTGTAGATTCACCCTATAGCCCAAATTAAATATTTGCAGCACGTATGTACACTTTGCCCACAGGAACACCAAAAGTGTCTCCTAAACAGCAGTGAGTGAGCACTCCATCCAGAGAAAGCTGGACTCAACAACATTAGATCTTTTGCCTCTCTCATCCCTTTGGTTTCCTTTGGTATGAAGCATCACAGGCCGCTCGGGTCGGTAAACACGAATGAGCTGTGTGCAGTTCACTGACATCACCATACAGGACTTCTGAGTGTGGAATTTCAAACGGTTTTAAACAGTTACCTCTCACTGCCATTTGCCTAATGCAGCTTTAACTATCACCATGGGTTATTCTGCCATTCTAGTTACTTCAAATGCTACAATCTTTTGTAATACTCTATTCATCTCCAAAGGAGAAGTTTGTGTTTTTTCTTTCTTTGCACTCAGCAGTGGAGGATTACAGTGGTTAGGAGCCCCTTGGGCTAAAGTCTTCTGCCCTCACCAGATGCCTGCTTGCCTCCAAAGTATATAAAAATATTTATTTATTTATTTATTTATTTATTTACATAGTAAAGTATAGTAAAAAACAAAAAAACATATTCATCCTGGTGGCTCAGTTGTAATCGCAACATCCTGCAGTTAGAATCCAACCTGAGACCTTTGCTGCACATCATCTCCATCTTTCCTCTTGCTCTCCACTGTCAGCTATCAAATAATAAAGTGAAGATGCCAAAAATAATCTTTGTAAAAAAGCAAAACAAAAGGATTTTCATTTGGGATTTTGAGGAATGAGGGAGTTTGGGAGAAGACGGAAGTGGAAGACACAATTGTGCACGTGAGAGTGAGATCCCGCAGAGTTATTCCAAAGAGAACAGAAGAGAACAGAATTCCATTTGGGGACTGAATACAGTAATCCTGCTCTTTCATTCACCCCCCTCCCTCTCTCTCTCGCTGTCCTCCCGGTCCATAGCATGATAGAGCTGGTGTCATTAATTCTGCAGAATGGGGTGAAGATGAGAAAAGCAGTGAGTCACAGCCATATGTATGGAGCCGACCCTCCTTTCATCTCTCACAGACAAAACTCAAAGATACTATCTCCCATGCTTGAAACCCATTTCTCTGTACCATTAGGAACTGAATGGGGGTCTTGTGGGCTCGGTCTCATCAAAGCCTATACGTTACTGTGCGTATCAACCTGAGTGTTCTCTGCTCAATCTGGCTGGAAAAGCAAAAGAGCACAGAAAGGATACACAGATGAGAAAGTCCTTATGCTGCACAGTTAAGGCAGAAAATTAAGTTTCCCATGCAATGCAAGTATAGGATTGATACATACAGACATTTGTGACATTGTTGTAAAGAATTATTTAGTATGAGCAGGAATCTAGTGGAGGGTAAACCCACCTAAACTGACTTAACCTACTGTCTGCAATTTGACATTTACGGTTGAAACAGGATGTTGGGGTAGGGCATCATGGGCGGGTCGGAACAAACATGAAAACATGGATGGTGCCTTAGGAAATTAACTAAAAAAGGTGAAAAGGTAATTTTTCATTTCATTTAATGACTGTAAATTCATAGTATACATCATAGTTAGTAGTATCAAACTGATGTAAGTTAAATAGTCTTTTAAGGGAAAAATGTTTTTCTGCTAATATAATTGATTTTTGTTTCTATATGTTGTTGCGTTGCCTTATGATGATCACCAACTTTACTGCTACATCACTGTGTATGATCATTTACAATAAATAAAAAAGGATTAACGGAAAAGGGGTGTACAGTAACATGTCTTTTCCACATGAACAGGACTTATGAGGACGTTTACTCCCAAAAAGGCACATAACATAACCACTAAATCAGTGTGTGGCAGACTTAGAGGAAATAACATTGTTCCCTCGGAGGGCGAGAGGAAGAGAGTGGTTCCTGCAGCCTTGAAGCCAGCTCTATTTCCACTGTTGGGAATGCTGCTGATGCTGCGCTGCGTTCCACACGGCTGCCTGCCTTCACTGAACTGACAGCCACAAAAATGAGTGTTTACTGCTCTCCGGCGGAGCAAGATAAGCCCACAGATGGGTCTCTCCACTCCAACAGGTCGAGAGGAGAGCCATTTCCAAGTGGCGGAGAGCCGTTCGAAGGAGATTGAGGAGGCTAGGGGGGTGATAGAGAGGTGGACAAGGGGCGGGGAATGAATGATGGAGGGGGGATTCACAAAGCAATGTGGGCTGTATGACAATACGAAAAGGGAGTTTCGACATTTGAACTAGTTCCAGATCATCCAAGTGACCCAAAACATGGCGATCATGTAATAACATGCCTTAGACAGGAACCTGGTCTTGTATTGCTCACTTTCATAATAAATACAAAGTGCATCTTAAATCATACTATACACTGAGGGGATGAAACATGAGGGCGACCTGCTCTTTCCATGAAACTGACCAGGTGAATCCAGGTACAAGCTATGATTCCTTATTCACTTTACCTATTAAATCCACTTCAGTGATGAAGAGGAGATGGAGATGTAGGTGAGAGGTGTTAGGTGTTAGTCCTCTTGACCATCATGGATGGTGCAGAATGGTGTGCAATTGAAGCTGCTGATAGCTGATGTTTTGTAATATATTTTGTAGTAGATTTTTCCTATAGACAACCAGTGTAGTATTGATAAATTCTACAATAACTATGTAATCAAACAAACTGCATCATATCCATCATATCAGATGTGGACGACACTGGCTGGACCAGATATAGACCAGCTTATATCGGCCTCATATATCAGTCTAACGCTAATACAAGCAGGATTAAAATTCCCCATTTTCCAATGCATCGGTATGAAAGACACACAGTAGATGTACTTAGCATTTTATTTATTAACTACTGCGTGCTTTAGAGCTGCATGACAATCACCTTGGCACAATTAAAGAAGAATTCCCACAGCAATCACCGCGAGGAACATGGCTCTTCGTCTTACACATCAGTATTCCTTAGCAAAGACATTTGTTTGAGTCTTTTTAATGCGTCTATTCAAGATGATTTAAGAACGCGGCGACCAGTTGGTGAATTCCACTTCAACTCGAAACCCATCAAAAAAACACAGACGGGACACTGGGGTTTACACTGAGATGTGTAGCTCTTTGAGGGATCAGGCAGCCTGACAAGTGTGAAATTTGAGGGAAGTCAATGGAACGGAACCAAAAGGGACTGTCAACATCCGACAACTCAGATAGAGGGAAGGAGCCCAGATGAAACACTGCGACTATAAAGACCTTTGAACTTAAGATAGAGGGGCCGCTGCTGGCGACGGGGGCGTTCAACAGGAAAATAGGCCATACGCTGGCCCTCTCTTACGCGGTTCCATTTTTGTTCCACCAGCCAGAATCGAGCTGATTCTTGATTTCCCAAGTGCAAGTTTTAATCACTGAAGTGTGAGGCAAGGATGGCCTCAGGGATTAATCTCAGAGAAAAACAAAAACAAACAAGCCAGTTGTATGTCTCGGGGTGAATTTAACTATCATCCACCGGCGGTAGGCAATTAGAGACGTCTGTCTAGAAGTGGGATGAAAAGAGGAAATATTTCATTCTGGCGTGATTAAAATACTCCCCCATGAAGTAATCTGCATATTAGTGCAGTGACCGGAATAATTCAAATATTTGAATTAGGCGCAAAGAGTGGGTGGCATGTGGAAAAGATATTGGAGTTATCACGGGGAGAAGGGGAAGAAAGAAAGCCATCGTTTGGCTTTTGTCTGAGAGGATCCTGTCAGCGGTGGGATCAAGTGTGCGGCTTTGGTTGTTTCCTGTCTGTCTTATCAGGGTGGAAGACAAACCGGGGCAGCAGTACCTGACTATTTCTCTAACACATCTAGATAACCGAGACCAGACAACCACTGATTCGATCGGAGATGGGCGTGCAATCTGGCCCCCTTGAGTCCCTCATCTCGGTGTGACAGTCGCACTGGTTGGAGATAACAAGTAGGGGAAAGTCGAAGCCCGGGAACCCTGCTGCGGCTTCACACGTGAAATCCGGATGCATGGTTCTCAGAACAATTACAGTGTAATGGCTGCTACCCGTATCATTTTGAGACACCTGGATGTATATCTTCCTGATATCACTTCGAAACAGTTTCCAAAGCTGTTTTGATATCATTTTTTTTTACCATGCCATAATATCATATTGCGATATTGCGCTCCTTTGGGTTGGTGTTGAACTTGGCCACCTCCTGCACATTGCTGTCTGTCAAATACTTGCTGGGGAGTGGAATATGCAGGTGGTGGACAAATTAATAGAAACAATACATCAAGATATCAAGTATCTAATGAGGAGTAGGGCCACCCTTTGCCTCCAGAACAGTTTCAGTCCTCCTTGTCCTGCTGTCATCCTGCATCCTGAACTGTGTGTAGTGGATATTGGAGCTTTCTTCAAGAGGCAAAGCCTCCAGTTCTTGAAGGCATGAAGGAGGTGGAAATCTACTTCCCAGAAAGGTTCAATGATGTTTAGATCTTTAGAAATTAGCAGTGTGTTTGGCGGCATTATCATCTAGGAATATGGGAACATCATCAGGGAACAGTGGTTGCACCCTAGGATGCACTGGCTCCTGGCAAAGTGGCCACATATTCATTGCACAGCCATCCTCAGGCCTAATGATTCCCAGTAGATGGCGCTATACCAGTTCAGAACCACCACCATGTGACCAGTTGGCAACAGACATCAGTTGAAGGCTTCCTTTGTCTCTCTCCAAACGTAAACCTATCTGGATGGAGCAAAAAGGCTGAAAGACACATCAGACCAGATTACTTTTTCCATCGCTCAGGTCTCTAGGTTCTGTGCTCCTTACACCGGGTTATGCATCTTTATGCCTTAAGCTTTGGATACAAATGGTTTCTGAATGGCAGCCCTACTGTGGGTAAGAAGATACTGGGCTATATGAGAGCTAAATATGAGAACTGAAGCATTAGACGTGACATTGAAATCATATCTAGTGCTCAGTGGGCAGTTGCCATTGAAGATGTCGATGCATTAAGTATGAGATAAACCATGATCATCACTGTCGTCATCATCGCCATCATCAACAAGTAAGCTGCACTAAGCCACCCATTTCACATGCACATTTTAGGGGGTGGACAAAACAACTGCACTGAGCTTCACAAAGCGTGATTTCAATGTAACGTCTAATGCTTCAGTTCTCATATTTAGCTCTCATATAGCCCAGTATCTTCTTACCCACTTTTAGTCCAAGCAGTAAACACATTATTACATATTTAAACAATGTATAAACAGATGTAAATATCAGAAATATGCACCAGAGAAAGATAATTATTTAATAAACTTTCACTTTTAAACCATATGTAGCCTAGTTTCAGCCTAGACATCTTTTAAACAGCTAATCCAGGTAAAATTGCTAAATGGGTGACAACTGTATCTATTGTTGTTGCATCTGTCGGCCTTATGTTGTAATGTAATGCTGTTTTTGTAATACAATAATAATATAATAATAATATAATATAATAATATAATAAGGTACATTAACAAGTCGATCAGGTTCCGGCTCTACACTGCTGGAGGCCCTATACCTATAGGCAAAAGTTTCTGTAGAGGCCCCCCTTTTCTTTTTTTTAACCAAATAAGAACGTTAACACATTTTTTCTTTCTTGGAGAGTAGAAAAAATAATTTCAAGGATTCGTGAGGCCCTAGGCATTTGCCTATTCGTCTATAGGGAGCGCCGGCCCGAAAGGCAATCTTATTACTATTACCTTATTACAACACAGCCTCATTGTGCTTTTCTGTCGCTGGAAGGAAACTTGTATCAGACATTTTCACATTCACACAACATAGTATTGCGGCGCTGCAACTGCGATGACAACTTCTCTAATTCATGCCAGCTAGGTTTTGAGTCTGGCTCAAGAAAGCAAACACAATTACCAAATCAATTATGTTCCGCTGATTACTGTGGATTTATAATTACTGAGCTTGGGGCCCGGTCCTCTTTTTAACATTAATTCAATAAGCTTGTTTATGCATGGCACTGGCTTGCGGCTGCTGATTGGCTGTTGGGAGGCTGTGCAGGTGCAGGTTCTTGGCCCCAATTCACGGAGCCATCTCCTTCTCTGACTCACAAGCAGCCCTTTAAACACACTCACACATAGGTGCACTGGCAATCTGCCGTTGTGTGAGTTTTCCTGGTGGGCCGGTCAACCTGTGGGCCGACGGCGAGACAAGGCTGATACAAAAAGATACAAAAAAAGACTCTGGCTGTTTGGCGGGTAATGCAGGACAGCTGGATAACTCCACAGGGGTGTCATCCCTGGTAGGGTTTGACCGATATTTTTGTATTGCAGCGTCACATAGCCGATATTTTGTGCCAATATTCAATATCTTTAAATTTGACCATTTTCATGTCACAAAACCTATTCAGTGTTTCCCCAAAATTTTATCCTTGTCAGGGTGGAAAAGCCTCTAAACAACATTTAGACCATCATGGGACACTAAAACTCTAAATAGATTAATATTCATATGGGAACAATAGAAAACACATCAGCGCAACAAGTGCCAGTTCTGCTAACATCGCCATGCAGCAGCACATTCTAGCTTGAGCGTCGCCTGCAAGTGTTGCTGACCCAACAAAGTGATATATATACGACTGGGAAATGTTATAATGATGGAATATAATAATGGGAAAGTTCTGATTGTCTATGATACCCAGCTTGCCGAGATATGATGTTCAGGAGGTAGAGAGCGTGGAAGACATGTTGCTGGTAAAAATTCTGTATTTTATTGTTATGCGATATGGCATTTTGTGGAAGTTTCTATTTCACTCTATTTGTGTAGTTTTGAAAACGTCATGCCAGATGCACGTGGCTCAAATTTAAAAGCCTCAGAAATGAGACCTGTCAGAATGGAATTACTGCCGTGAGGTGGAGGGGTGTCATTGAGTGATGTGATTAAGGACAGGTAGCTGGAGCAACGCTACTTTATCATCAGACAACCTTGTTTCAAATTTGCTCTAATGAGCCAGAATTGTCTGATATTCCGTAGCTGACAAACGTTGTTTTCCTCACCAATTTGATCATTAAAAGGTAAAAAAAAAAGAAAAAAAGAAAAACAAGTTAAAAACAAAATGCAACTTTCTTAGAGACCTATTGGTCACATTGTGGTGGTATTTTTCACATCAACTGTGGCCAAAACATGTTGAAAAGTCTAGCAAAAATAGATGCAGCCACACATGTTTGTCCATCTGCTGTTATTGTCGCATCTTTCAAGGAAGATAAAATAGTGAATAAGTGAGAGCTTTCTTCATCTGACTGTATTTTGGGGTCCGGGAAGGAAGATGTACTATTCTGATTCCCCTCTTGGCTTCCTTTTCATTTACAGTGGGAATCATATTTACTCTAAATTGCTCATAGGCATGAATGAATGCGATTGTCTGTCTATCTGTCTTAGTCCTCTGATGGACTGCAGACCTGTCCGGGGTGTCCAATGCATGCTGGGATAAACTCAACCCCTACCCCCAGAACAGTATAAAAAATAAAAAACAATGATCCTTGTTGATGATGAGGCACAGGACCAGCACAGCATCACAATGCGGGAAGAGAAAAACAATAGATTAGTTACAGTCTGAATAAATAATTCAGATTGCAGCATCAGCAAAGTACATTTTTATGAAGCCAGAGAAGACTTCCAAGGTGACACCAAGCAGGGGAAAATAGCTGTCTCCTTCAGTTATGTAAGATAGTTTCTGTGTTTTTATTTTTTCACCCAATATTCTTTTGTGGAAATGTATAAAAAGCTGCAGAAAGAAAAAAGAATAGCTAAGCAATGTCAGAAAAAGGTCGTAGAAACACCAAAGGACTGCAAACTTCATACCAAAATATCTTCCTCTAATTGTGTTGAAAGGGAAATGGTAGCAAAGCGACAGAGCGCTTTGCGTTGTGATCTAGATCAAACTCCATCATGGAGTGGAGCGCTCTTCAGATCAAAGGGAGACATGTGAGTTGATAAGCCACTTGATTTGCAGAGATAAACTGACCGAGAGATGACCTAGAGCGATGAGAAACTGATATGAAAAGACCATTGGGGGTGGTTTTTCAGACTCAAAATAAAACCCAAAAAAAGCAAATCAGAATGAGAGTAACAAAGAGACTAACGGCAAGATTCTGGCCAATGGGGAAGACTCAGGAAGACAGGGGATGTGCAAGTTCAAGGTCGCCCGGTCACGCTCAGCACTCTTGTTCCTGTTCAAGACAGCTTCAGGGGATACAAAAAGGTTGGGCTTTTAAAACTTTGCAACCTTTCTCGGGAAGTATTTCATGGATGGCGACTTGCAAGAAGTTCAACCGACCCAAACGACTGCAACGTTTTCACAAAATGATACTAAAAATTCATATCATAGCAGCTTTGGAAACAGTTTTGTAGCTGGTGTCGGGAAGATGTTTAGGTCCTGATTTCACGGATTAATGCAGGTAGCAGCGATGGATGACTACAGACATTGTTATAACGCCATCGTTTCTCAATTCTCTATCTAAATGTTATCTAAATCTAAATGTTTGCTGGGTTAAATATCAGTAGGAAACCTGATCTACATCAGTAGATCTGCTAGAATCAACTGAATTCTGACATTAAAACTATCTTTGTGCAATTTGCCCTTTGCCCTGCCAAGTGCTCTCTTAAGTTGGGTTTCTGTCCAAGTATTTTTTTTTTATTATGATGCATTAAATTAGAAAAGAATAATGAAATGATGGATGAAAACTGCAAAACTCGCTGATATGTTTTTGTTGATGAAGAAATTGTGCAATAAATAGTGATGGAAACACATTTGTAGAATAAATAATGATGCAGGCCCAACAAATTCAGTTTAGTCTCATTGCACCGCAGTGGAAAAGTGGTTTTGGACTTTCTGAAATGTTGTCTGTAAAATATCTATCCACCACAACCTCCAGAAATGACATATACTCCATTACAAGTCTGTCATGGTGGTTGTAAGGCCATTAGTTGGTACATCAAAACATCACCAACTGCACCAAGTGTTTTGGTCTTCAGATGAAAGCATGAAATATGACCAACATTAGCTGACAGCAAAGAACAGGAACAACTTGGCCAACAATAATCAATATTAATCAACTCTTGAAAGATGTTTTTCTGACGTTCAGAAAAATATTTATTTAATTTGCATTTTATTTTTTAATGAAATGCAAATGTTTAATGCAAAAAGGCAACCCACCCCTGAGACCAAAAGATTTATGTATAAGGGTTTGATACCTCACTAGGCTAGGCTACATATGCCTCACAGGCTCTGGCTTGTAGAGCATGTCTCTTTTAGAATAAGGCATACTTGCAGGTTTAAAAAAAAACACACACACAAACAAACACACACAGTGGTAATGGAGGCATTACTGTGAGTGATGGGCCAAGCCGGGCCCCTCCGCTCCATCACCTGCCCATCTTACAGACATCTCCATTTGCTCACAACACTCATACGGTAAGTAAAAAATAGAAATTCACTTGGACAGTAAAGCATTTTGATTCCACGCCACTGGTTTATCTCTGAAAGCTAGAAGCATGGTTTACTGCTCTCTCATTTTTTTTTTTTAGAGCTATTTCTAAAACCCGCTAATCCAAAATCAGCTTATTTCTTTAGCCACAGTCGCCGCCACGCGCTGTGAGCGGTGCTTCATTAGTCGTCTGAATGACAGGCTCCGAGATGCAGACCACAGCTTGGTATTCTGGTTGGGCAAGCATCACACACTCTTCCAGCTACACTAAAAACCAGTATATTCTACCTCTAGCTCCCCGACCACATCAACACATAGTGACAACACAAAAAAAAATCTATTTCCGGATCCATAGCTTCGAAACACTCAAACTCTCATATCTAGTTTTGGTGACACAACACACACTTCCAGTTTTGTTCTCACCACAATAGAGACTTCAAGTGACATTTCATACTTCTAGCATTGTGTACAAGCAAATGCACACATTTTGTGTCACAAAAACTATCTAGATTCATTATCAGCCTAACTTGACTGAAGGATAACCTAACTGTTTCATTAGCTATTTATATGCACAAGAAGATCGCAATCATTTTCTTTAAATCATGCAAGGCATTTATATGAGGTCAATTTATTTTGAATAGGGATCAACCAATATGGGATTATGAAGGCTGATATTTTTTGATTGAAGCTGCTAATAGCTGATATTATGTGCCGATATTTAAGGTTTTTAAATGTGGTCAGTATTCAGTGTTTCTCCCAGAATTTTATTCTTGTCAGGGTGGAAAAGCCTCTGAAACAGCATGTAGACCGTCATGGGACACTAAAATGCTCCATTGGAACCCAGGAGAATAAGAACAAGAACAAGAATAAAAATAAGAATAAGGAGTATATTCATGCAGACTCATGCAGGAATCACATCAAAATGCCTCATTAGAATCAGGTCAGGTTAAGGGCTTTCCATAGACAACCAGTGTAGTATTGGTCAATTCTACAATAAATATTTAGTTAGACAAAATGCATTATCAACACTGACTCAACCATTTTTAATAAAAGGACAATATCAGCTACATATGTAATATCAGCTAAGTCTAAATGAAGTAGAGTGAACATCAAGTAAATGGATTTGTAGTTACTGATTAATAGGTTAGGTACTTATTGATGCCTCCCACACTTAGAGCTGCTTTCAGGTTTACCCCTTGTGTCTTCAACTAACAGCCGATTTATGAGCTGAATCCTCTAGTTAGGTTTTTAATCAGCAATTGCAGCCTGTTGCTCTGCAGCTTGCACTGCAACCTTTAGCTGATAGAATTGTCTCTGTACATTTACCCTCCGCAGAGAGATGTGCCTTCAGGGCTAATCTCTCCTGGTTATCCGATGCCATGTACAGTAGCATGTATGAAGATAATTCATGGAGTTCAGAATGGACTGAGATTTGACACAACAGGTCGACTGCATTTTGTACATTTCAACCTCAATAAATCATTGCCTCATTCATTTTAAGACATTAGTATAACTACTGTAAACGAACAAGACCATCACAGAGAAGATTGGCAGCCTCCACTGCCTCTACTCTCATGAGATAGATGCTACCAGTTGTGGTCTCATTTGTTGCTGGTAATTATACCACATTATCACATTAATTTGATAATGATATATTATTGTTTAAAAATGCTACACAGAGCACCTATAATATACATTTCTTGTGGTTGACTAGGGTAAAAATACAGCTAAGATCCCTTCTCTGCAGCCTTAGAGAAAGAAATACAGACCATGATTTATCCTGGACTTTACTAACTACAGATGGATGTTCTCTTATGGGCAGTGAAATCTTATGCTGTAAAACCCCATCAATGGTTTACAATTTGTTTGGCTTCCGTCTAATGTGCCTTTTCCTGATTCATAAGAGAAATCACTGAGCTAGTTTCCTTGCACTTGAGACTTTTCAGAGGTAAACTGCGTTGCGGCAGGTCAAAATTCTGATAAGAACTTCCCTCACAAAATAACATAAGCTTTTCCCTCACACAGCCAGACAGATGATCTACCAGGTTAGTGTATATTTGTGTCCCCCCACTTTGAGTAGCATAATCGTAAAAAATAAAAAAAAATAAAAAAATAGAACTGGGTAGCTAGCATGAGCAAAGATAGCCACCATGGCTGAACAGATGAATAAGAGAGTGCCACAGAGTGAGTGCTGATATATAATGCATTAATAAACATGATATATTGTTATTTGTTTATCTTTGTTCATACTGTATATATGTAGAGTATTCATTTCACACTGTTCATACTGTCAATATTGTCCATACTGTATATATCTTAGCATATTCATATCTATCCCTTACTGTTTACTTAATATATTTATATTACCACTATACATATCTACATACTCTGCACTTTACTGCTATTTGCACTTCTGCCAAACTGCATTCCGTTGTATCAGTACTTGTACTCTGTGCAATGACAATAAAGTTGAATCTATCTATCTATCTATTAGCATTGTCATCAGGCTTTACAGGTGCATTAGAATTCTGTAGGAGTGCCCTTTATAATCCACCGTAGATATGGTTGTCATATGTTACGGAAAATATGATTTAATTCCCTTAGAGTGAGGAGAAATCCATCATGGGAGGGAAAGAGCCTTGCAGCTGAGCAGGTAATCAACAGTTCTGTATCTTTTCACAGCCATAGAGGAAACAGAGTAGTCCAAACAGGAGAGCCGTTAAGTAAGGCTTCTGTTTTGTCTCAGTAAACACAGGAGGCTTAATGGGATTTCACGATTATCCTTCGAGGCCAGATACTGCAAATCTCCCCCACATCCTTGTGTGCAGGACTAGAATGTTAATGAAAACACTAGACTAGAGACATTTGCTGCAGGTCCGGTCCGAGCCAAACGTCTCACCGGACCGGTCGTCTTCTTTGCGGCCACTGGACAGGTGAAAAGAAAGGGTATTCGGCTGAAGTGCAATTGAACTCTCTTCTGTGATCGTAAAAGAAGACGTCTTTGCTTGAAGGAGGCAGGGGCATGCCGCTGTACTCATCTCATTAAACTAATGATCTGTGACATTTTCATATAAATGAATGTTTTGCTACTCCGCTGCTGATTGATATAGCACAATAGTGATTTAAGTTTGCTCGGAGTAAATAGAAGACCTGGGTAGTTCTCATGAGCATCAATAGCCACTGTGGCTGAACAGACAAAGAAAAAAAGTGCCACCTGCAGAAACTCCAGGCCATGCTGTTAGAAGAATCGGTTGAGCCTCTTTTGTTGGCTATTCTAATTATTTAAAGCAATAATTCATTTTGGTAGAAGATTCACACCATGCATACTATAATACAAGGTTGTGAACAGTCAATGTTCAACATTAGCTGTCTCGATAATACCGGCATACCGGCAATACTCCACCGGCATTCAGGTTATGTTTTAAATTGTAAACAGACAAAATTCCTTCTTGAAAATGCTTGAAAAGATAGAAAATTGTGTATATATATTACATTATATTTCAAAATAGAAGCAGATGTGTGATATCACTACACAGATCATATTGGACCATTCTGGTTGCCTTTGTTCGTGAGCTTAAATGGTTATGCTTGCTAAAAGGTGATGGTGGGGGGATTTGGATAATCTCAGAGTAGTAGTTTATCTAAATGTCTTTGGTACAGACTGCATGGATCAAAGAGGTGTATGTATGCTGGCATTTCCTTCTTTCAGTGGGATTAGCAGAGCTAGCTGGTTCTGGAGGGGCTGCTGTGTTATGGCACTCTTTTACCCTGCTGCAGCTACTTAATCCTGCTGGGTTTTCAACACACTGGCCCTCCTTCCTCAGCTTGCTACAAATCACTGACCAAAGCCTTAACCCAACCAGTTGATATTACTCCCATATATCAGTGAGAAAATAATGAATGCCATTTGCAGTAGCAATCACATTGCCACTTTACTGAATTGTGGGAAAAGCCAGGGCAAGTTGGATTCCCCATTAGAGTAAAATCAGGATGTGTTTGACTAGGCCGATACCAATATTTTTGGATTGGAGCTGCTGATAGAAGATTTTGTGCCAATATTGTATATCTTTAAATTTTACACGTTTCATGACAAATAATTTCCAATAACTACAAGGATTCAGTATTTTCCTCCAGACCTTTATTCTTGTCAGCGTGGAAAAGCCTCTGGAAAAGCATTTAGGCCATCATTGGGACACTAATAATAACATATAATATAATATAATATAATATAATATATATATATATATATAAAATATATAATAAAATGTCATTGCAGGTTTTCCAGACTTTTTTATGTGGCTGTGGTCAGGAGAAACCTCCACCGTGTCATGTAAATATTTTATTACAGGCCAATATCAATATCGGGCCAATATATTAAATTATATATATATGATTAAACATATATATCAGCAAACCAATATATCGGTCTAACCCTAGTGAAAAATAAAATACAGTCAGGAAGTGCTATACCAATTATATACATAGATGGATAGCTGCTCAATTACTGTGCAACATTGTGTGAAAATCAGAGGAAGAAAACTAAAAGTGTAACAACATAACAATACTAGAAAAATCCTCCCATACGTCCATGTGTGTGCACACACGGAGACTTTCCATTGACCATATCAGCAGCTCCATTTGAAATCCAGCCGGTGGTATTGAGCTGTGTTTAAGGTATTAAGTAAAGCCCTCTAGATCCGTCCACTGTGCAATGATTCCCTTTAATTAAGGAGTGCACTGAGCCGACTGGAGGTCTCAGGGGAGAGTCCACTGGTCACACTGCGCTCAAAAAGTCAAACACTGGCACAAGTCGAAGATCCGCTCTAAAGCTCATTAATCTAGCCCAACCTTTTCACTAGTAGCTCCCAGGGGGGTTGGAGGGATTTGGGCTGACCAGTATTCCCTAATGCAATATTGAACCTGAAATCTTCAGGGAGAGAGAGAACCTCTTGACTCCAATACTGGCTCCATTAAATCACAAGGTGCTGCATCTACCCTTTCAGGGTACACTAGAGCGGTGAAGACTTAATAGTGAGCACTAAGCAGTTTGGGAAATGACTCACTTGGGGGGAATCTAACCGGAACTAATGGCGATTCTTGAATTTTACATTTCCTGTTCCACATTTCCTGGATTTCCTATTTTTGAGCTGCTGTGGGATGGGGGAGATGATGAGATGGCCACGGCAAGAGTCAAATCGAGCATCATCAGGCGGGGTTCCAGGCCAAGACCACCTTAGTCGAGTCCAACCGATTCCGAGACTAGGTCTGTTCAAAAGGGGGTCAAGACCAAGTCAAATGCAAAAATAATGACTCAGAGTTTCTTGCTCTGCTTGCCCTGTTGCCACCGTGACCCTGACCTGAATAAGTAGCTAGAAAATGGATGGATGCTAGATGGATGGATGGATGGATGGATGGAAGGATGGATGGATGGACTTTCTTATGGCTTAACAGCAATGTAGATCTACCTGCAGTAACTCTGCGCTACACCCTTCAACATCCAACTCATCAATGCATAGAATTTTGACCAATCAGTAAGTAGAAGTTTGAGGATCATTGCATCCTGCACAAGTGTATTCTTTTAAATTGCTTGTATAGGTAGTGAAACATTTATCTTGTCTTTTCCATGGGGGTCGGGGGGATGCAGAGTGGCCAACACCAAGACAATTCCGAGTAAAAATAGGCAGGAGACCGAGAACATTAGAAATGCGGTCTAGTGACTGGACTCAAGTACTGTTGCCTGGCGACTCAGCGAGCCAGTGAGTCAGGGGAGGGCGGCAGATGCTGTATAGAGATGCATTGACCACCATAGAACATATAATCAGGGCCATAGCATACTACACATCAACCCTACGGCCATGGATAAACAGACATCTCCCTCCCCTTCAAACCAGCCAGCGTGTCAGTCAGTGTGGCCTCCGGAGAGACTGCAGCTGTCGGACAGTCTCTCTGGAGGCCAGTCGAGACGGTGTGACCTTGAGCGAATAGATTGAACTAATATGCCAGCTGAGGGCCAAGAGGGGATTTCACCTTGCTAATGGAAAGCTTTCTGAGGGCTCGCTGAGTGATGGCTCAGCGGAAGGTGGCAGCCATTTGGATTAATAAAACCGAAAGACATTAGGAATGGGTCAATAGCATCTCCTGCCATGTACACTCATACGCAGATGAAAATGTGTGCACCTACACACACACAAACATACATACGCCTATCACACACACACCTAGTCGGCTGAAGTCCGTCACCGGGGAGAATATTCAGATACTTGTCTCCAGAGTCAAACTCTACATTCAGATCACTCACGCAGTATAATGCTTGCAAAGTCAATGGAAGGAGGAAAAAAAGAGTGAGATGGATGCAACTTCACTTTAGGCCATGCAAATTGAGGTGAAGAGGCGTTTGCTGGAATTTAAACTTTTCAAATCGGGCAAAGAATCTGCCTGATGCAGTAAAGCTTAAAGCCAATGAGCTTTGAGCAGGACTCTCTCCAGGCACCTGCAAATTTCTCTGCACACCAATGACATCTCATCAAATTACATCATGACCAAAACATTTATTAAAGTTAGATTCCCCAAAGAAGACGTCAGTGGATGTGCTGCTGCCAACCCGGATGCAAACGGATTCAAATGCAGCATTGTAGAATAAAAAAACTGCCAAAGCAGAGTTTCAACGAATCGGCAATGTCTCATTGAGAAAAATCACTCATAAAATCACTAATCAAAATGATTGGTTCTGTCATCTTGCTGCTTCCTGTTGGTCAAACCATTGGTCAAACCACCGGTCAAACCATCATGCGAAAAATTCTGCCTCGTGTAAGCATGTCTCTATTTCTTCAACATCCTCAGAGTGAAGGTCGCCTGGAGTCAACGAAAGGTGACCTGTGCAGCACAGGAAGCCGATGATGTAGGCCCCTCTCTCTCTCTCTCTCTCTCTCTCTCTCTCCCTCTCTCTCTCTCTCTCTCTCTCTCTCTCACCGAGCTCATTTTCAGTGGCAGGTGGAGCACTAAGACAGGAATCCATCAGCGCTAATATGCTCGACAGCGCCGATCAATAGCGGCGCACAGCGCAGCGAGCTAAGAAGAGGAGCCCGTAAATGAATGCGAAGCAGACAAGGCTGTAACTGCCTGGAGCGAAGAGAGGTCTCCCCGCTATTAATATGAGCGCAGCAGACATCTCCAGGAAAAAAAAATCCGTTTAATTTATAGCTTTTTGCTTCCAACCATTATGGACTCCAATTCAAATCTAGAGGGAAATATAAGTCTGGATCAGAGTGCAGTTGACACTAAGATATTCTCAAGGTGTTAAAAAAAAGACTGTTATTGTAGCAATATTGTAGATTTCACCACAGTTTTTTGCTTCCAGGGCTCAGCACATCCCATCTTCCATCACGGTTGATGATGTTTTCCCCAAAACATCCAACAGCGAAGCAATTTGAAGCCTCTCGGTAATAATAAAGCAAACGGCTGATGGTGATTGTGGCAGCATTACCGCAGCCCCACCAATCATAATCAAGACGTTGCTGATTAACATGCCACGCTCCTGCATAAACAAACCCGGTGTTGGCTAACGGCAGAGAAGAACTGTGCATTAAACAACAATTATACTCACTAGGATTTATTCAGCTGCTATATTTTATGACTTCTGCAAAGTCGTAAACTAGTGGGATTCTAAGCTGCAAAATGATTGTATTGAGGATCCAACCAAATGATTTGCTCTTTTTTTCCCCCTTTTTATTCTCCATATATGTAGAATCGTTTCCCTCCTACTTCAATAGAGATGAGCAGACCTAAAACTGGTCTTTAAAAAAAAGACATTTTGCATTCAAGTCGCCAAGAAAATACACAAAAAGCAGCTCACTTTGGCTCCACTGTTCACCCCTGCTCTGTTAAAAGGAGAGGTCTTTGATCTGGCTGGCTCGTCCCTCCTTTTGGAGTCAGCTAACCTTTCTACACCCAGATCAAGGAAGCAGGTGCTACTATGAAAGACAAGCGTGACAGATAAAACCCCATTCCAGATGTATTTGGCTATATACATTTTAAATATATTCACATAGAGTCTGACAAACCTCTGTATGCCTCCAAAGTCTGTTTGCAAACCCTACAGGGGATGGTCATTACTGTATTCCAATACTCCTATATATTCCTATATATCCTATATTAGGAAGAATAGAGGAATATCATTAGAAAATCCTTATTTTAAACTCAAATCTTAATAAAGATATCCCAAATAAAGAAAATGCACAAATACTATATACTTTTGTTGTTTATTTAACAAAAATGCAGATTTCCTTATGTGCAAACTCCTTCAATCAATAACTTGTAGCACCTAGTTGAGGTTTAATGCCATTTCTATTCAGTGTTCTTATTGTTGATGGATGCACAATGACATGAGATGCAGCAGCAGAGGCTTGTAGATCTCTGGATGTTATTCTTGGGTTGTTTTTTACAAGTTTGAATATTTTTCTTGTGGCTCTTGGTGATATTTTAGAAGGTCGTCCACTTCTAGGCAGAGTCTCTGTCATGTTAAATTCTCTCCATTTGTATTTTATTTGTCTCACAGTGGACTGACGCACATCTGTACCTTCAGTTAAGAAAAAGATACTTTTGATGAAATAATAAAAATAGCATGGTAAAGACTCAAAGTTTTCTATAATTGCATAAGGGGTTCACAAACCTTCAATGATGACTGTACACGATGACTGTGAGTCTCGCCGTCACACTTAGCAGTCGCACACCGTCTATCCTGGTATCAACAGTTAAGTCAATCAGTTTGGGAGTGATTCTTCAACCCACCGATTCAAAAGATGTTAGGGATGCTATCCTGCTGGATACCTAACCTTAACCTGCATTCGATTTTTTGGGGGATTTGTTTTGCATTTAAAAAGTAATGCATTCTGTACCTGATGTTTCTTGAGTGCCAAGATATTTACTGTATTTACAGCACTTGCACACAGTTGAATGTGTGTGCATTTCACTAATATGCGAAACAATGCAAAGCAAATCATATGCATTACACGGTTCCATTGAATAAACCTAAATCAAGGAGCAGGTACAGCAGAGTGCTATTGTTAGTTTGACTGTCATGGTGACTTGTTCTTGATCTTGTTCATCATTTTTAACATGGATAAAATGGATAAGATGTCGACATCTCGTTAAATCGCCACAGCACTATACAAAAGCTTCCAGGCTGCTGGTGTCAGCTACCAACAGCCCACTAATACGGTAGCATCCTACAATAACTGCTGGTAAGCCAAAAAAACCAACTCTATAACAACATCAACAATACTGTTTTGGTCCTTTCCACTGACTTCTTAATGTGCAAATGATAAGCGATAGTGACCCAGGTGAGACAGATCATTGGCTTGGGTCTAATGACATTTTAATGGGAAACTAATGGGGGCTTCTGGGGACAAACCTCACTAGGTTCAAGCACTCCGACGGAGTCAGTCCCCGCTGAGTTAGCATGCGAGTCAATGAGGTGTGACAAACAGGCTAATTGCTGTTTCATAAAGGCTCGGTGTAAAAACAGTTATTGTTCTGCTCGACCCTCTCCGGAAAGTGCTTCGCTCCAGGTTGAGGCTTTGTGCTTGTCTTGTGTCAGGCTGTGCTACACGATGCAAAGATTGCAAACTTTACTGTATGTAATACTAAAACATACAAAGAGCAAAATCGTTATATTGATTTTGAAAGACAAGGCAGTTGGCAACTGGCCCTATTATAGGAATTCAATTCTTCTATTTACATACATACTGTACATGATTAAAGATGATTGATGAAGACATTGTTAAAATTTGATTGTGTTTGAGTGGTTCAATTTTAAGTTATTGCATTTTCAAAAATCCACCATTTTACAAGCAGTTTCAGAATAACTTCAGTAAATGCATCACAACTGGACTTGGTCCTGATTGGCTATCCGCACTAACGAATTCCTGAAATCCGTCCAATCAGGCCAGTTTGCAGCACTTGAACTAGAAACCCTACACTCACCAGGTTTACCTCATTTGAATGAGAGGAGCTCATAATGTCAGCCACAGTCTGGTATTGTGAGGACTTAGTGTTCAAATTCATGACCAACATTATTGTTATCCTGAGCCACAATACATTTGAAAACAAAGTCATGAAAAATGAATAATATGGGACCTTTATTTCCTCAATTCATTCAGCACTAAAAATGTTATGGTCTTTTCCCCCAAAAATACGTTTTCTTGCAAGGTCAACATAGCATTCTGGCATTCCCAGCACAGTCTGTGATAATCCTCTCTTCTGTAAGAGGTCAGCAGGTGAAGGAGTCCCCAGGGTAGTGTGTGCATGTGTGTGTGTGTGTGTGTGTGTGTGTGTGTGTGTGTGTGTGTGTGTGTGTGTGTGTGTGTGTGTGTGTGTG
>CABFOQ010000601.1:6143-22273 GCA_900660455.1 Gephyroberyx darwinii | reverse complement strand
CATTTTTTAACGAACTCCCCTTCATTGTATGGCTTTTTAGCCCGTGCAATGTTCCAAGCCAGTTGATACGATGCAAGCGTTACGGTCTCTGAGTGCTTCGTAAATTTTTGGAAAAACTGTATCTGCTTTTCTGCCTGACTTTTCAAAGTGACCAACTTGTGCTTGCGAAGTTCAGTCCCTTTTGGAAATTCCTGGTCGATGTTAGCATGGAGTGAGCTGAAGTGGCACTGAAGATTTGAAGCTTTGAAATGCGCTAATGACGCCTGACATATAAGGCAGAATGGCTTGCCATTACGTTCAACAAAAAAATATAAACTCTCCCACTCTGTTAAAAACGTCCTGTGTTCATCTTCATATTTTCGTTTTGCTGTGCATTTTTTCCCTGCCATTTTGAGAGCGAACTTGACACAAATTGTTTACTCAAATGATCTTGCCCCTACTGGGAAACTTTGCGGTATTTTCATCTCACGCACATGCGCGTTTGACGAAAATACCGTATTGAACTCAAGGGAAGCGAACACGCACATTAAAAAAAACACAAACACAAACTTCGATATGAACGTAAGAGCCGCATGAAACCAGGCAAAGAGCCGCATGCGGCTCGGGAGCCGCGGGTTGGCCTAGTCAGGCCTATATGATGTATTTACCATCAACTGTTGCACCCATTTCCTAGAGAATCTCAGTGAGATTCCTGAACTTGTAAAATCTTATGTACTGGTTGTCTGATGTGTTTGTGATTCCAGGTATTTTTCGGAAGAACAACTCCCGTCTGCTGGAGGAAATTGTAAGGCAGCAGCAGGACCTGTTGGATCTAGAAGGATCTAAATACAATGTGGAGTTCCTCAGCAATGGAAATGACAAGCGTCAACACCACGGTAAGGACCCAGCACAGCTGACACAAGTATCAATTTCAGTACCACAGTAGGGTTGGGTGATTGTGTACATCCACCTGACAGCCAATAATCATTGCATATATCACCAATCCCCAATGTATTCATCCATTCTGGGGGCAGGGTGACTTGGATTTAAACACAGCTCTAATATACACAAGAAGGGGGATTTGAATGGTAGTACAAGTACTTGAAGTCAAGACAAAAAAACCTGTTGAACCAGTATGAGCTGGTGATGTATTGTTTCCCAGTGGGAAGATGTGTCACAAAACCACCACACCCTGAGGAAGGCTCTGTCTCTAAATACATTTTAAATCAACTTGAGCATCATTTTTCTCCCTGTGTGTGTTTCCCTAATTGAGTGTCTTGCACTAGGCTGCATTTTTTATCAACAAAACGTTGGCAAGAGAATTTCCACAAGTGGATTCAGTCAATTGCTGATCCCCAATTTATTTATTCACAATAACACAATTGTAACGTATCTGATATAGGCCTGTGTGTTGAGGCAGGAGCACAAAGTTTAGCATCGGTGTATATAAGGAAGCATGTCATCTGATTTTGGTCTGAAATGATCACCTAACCTTGAAGATGTGAGAAGGTGAGGGTTTTGTTAGCCTCCCTACCAAACGTGGCCCAAATCTCCTCAGTTTATGTTTATGTCCATTTTGCCACCACTTCAAAATATTTTGGATGAAATGATCCCAAGCTCTTTCTCCTTGAGTAAACTACAATATTTCGATTGTGAGGAGGAGACAATGGCGCGATGGAACGGAAATAGGTTTTGTCCTCAGACTACAGGCTTAGTGCTCAGTTTGCCCAGAGGCTGAAGTTCCCCTTTACCCTGAAAACGTTCCCCTTCTGGGAATTTGATGCCATATAAAGATGAGTGTATTGCCTTCTTTTTGTCATGTGTTGTCTTCACTTAGTTGTTGCCACCCAATACCCATTAGACTAATTCTGCATGGAGTCCTGCTAGTAGACCAAACACATAAACTGATATGTTAAGTAATTAGATGCAAAATAATGGCTCTGTCAAACATGCTCTTTAGGCTGCCTGTTACACTACATTCAGTTTATTCATGTGTGGTGAGTCACTCCATGATGAATTCATTACAAACTAAATGTGTAAAAGTGTAACAGGCAGCCAATCATGCACCTGTTTGATACAGAGCCATTATTTTGCTTTTATTTGATTTGCTCACAGTCAGAGAGGGTGTACGCTGGCCAGACAAAGTTTGAGGCAGCCAAATAACAAAGATGGTATATAAGCAAAGCATTCAAATGTTAGTTGCTAGTGTGGTGGGTGACCCTTACTGACTGCTTTACCAGCATTTGGTACTTAGTGGGTGGCAATTTCAGACCCAGTGTCTGTGCAGTGTTTCCTATATGCTCACAGTTGATTTGTAGTGATGTTTGTATTTGGGCTGAATGATATGGAAAATATATCATCACCATATTTCAGTTATCACAATTCAAGATACAACCTAGACTTAAAAATATTGTGATGTAAGTTACTGAACAGTTCAAACCAACTGATAAAAGTCCTGTACTCATTTACATGTGTATGCAAGAAGACAAAAAAAGACATAAACATTAAACACAAGTAAAAGAGTAACTCAACAAAGTGTGTTCTCGACATCTCAGTGGGTTTTCATACTTATTTTAGTGATTTAAGAGTTGAACTGTTTGTATACTAGGCTAATGCAAGTCAACTTTTTTTCTTAATCACAGTTTACAGTCTCATTATGACAGCAATAAATAAAGACACACGACACACCCACCAGCCTTAACCCCCACGAAACCTTTTAGGAAAACAAATTGGAAGAAACCCAGGGGCTGCTGTAGGTATCCCTCTACCGGTCAGGTAGGGGGATACGGTCAGGCGTGCAATGGGTGCCGAGTGGGCAAACAAAATGGAGCATAAATTAAGTACACAGAATGGCTAACTGAGTTAACCGGATTAGTTTGTTGACAATTTGGGAT
Source organism: Gephyroberyx darwinii (assembly GCA_900660455.1). NCBI lineage: Eukaryota > Metazoa > Chordata > Actinopteri > Trachichthyiformes > Trachichthyidae > Gephyroberyx > Gephyroberyx darwinii. The sequence continues at coordinate 19,400 of CABFOQ010000601.1, read as the reverse complement.
ACCCCAGGATTTTCTATTTCACAGAGAGTTCACAATTTAGCCAGACTTGTTAACTGTGTCTTAAGCCCCAATTTGGCTGTTCATAACGATAAAGTTGAACGACATGTTGAGCCAGGAAATTTTCAGCTTGCAGGTTAGTAGAAAACTGACTGGTGAAAAACTGGGTAAAAGCAGTGAATGTATGCATTGTAGGGACCATATGATTCTTTTAACTGGTGACAATGTAAAATTGTTGTGTGTGTGTGTGGTCAGTGCTGTCCTGCAGGCCAGTGGTGAAGGTGTTATCTCCAGAAGATGGGAAGCAGAGCATCGTCCAGGCAGCCCAGCAGCTCTGTCGCTCTGTGGAAAACAAAGAGAGGAGCTTCAAAGACATAAATGTCTCCATGCTAGACAGACTGCTTAGAGGTAGGACTAAGAAACATGCTAACGCATCACAATGCACTTCAGGTGAAGTGTTAATGAGAGCTTCAAAAAGAAAGGACTGAGGTCCTGTGCCCCCGCGCCCCTAACCCCAAACACTTTCCATATACTTCCACTTTCCAAATGAATACTAATATGAAATTTTTCATCATTCATCTTTTGTTGTGAAAAGGAAGAAGTATTGACAAAATAATAATCCGTTGACAATAAAATAGTGCTACCACACTGAAGGTATATGTATATAAAAAAATGGTTAAATGGATTTGGGGCTGAAGGGGCAGCTGCCCCTGATCCAACTAGCCCAACATTAACAATGGTCGTCATTGATGAATGAAATGAATGAAAAAAATAACCATCTGCCAGCAGAACTTTTGTGAATGCTTTTTAGAGGAACTCTTACCAAATCTAGCCATTTATAATTACTCAATTTCTGAAGGGAAGCCTCCCAAAACTAGAAGCTATAATTTCTGTCATCCACGAGGAAGGCAAAAACCCTACCTGTAAGTATTTTGTGCATTGACCAAAACATCCTTAGTGCTATATAGGCAAATGGAATCCATAACTAGTTCAGATACACAAAAAACATTATAGGGCTGCCCCCTAATAATCGACCAAACGGTTAGTCCATGAGAAGAGTCTTGGTCGACCAAGTTTTCACTGGTCGGTTAGTCTGAAAAAAAAAAAAAAAAGCAAAAAACTTCAAACTCCATTCGCGGGGGAGGGAGCTGGAGCGAGGCTCCTTTAATACCCCTTTTCCACCGACCGGTTTACGTGGCTGGTTCAGAGCCAGTGCTTAATCTCGAACGGTTCTTTGTGTTTCGACAGCAAAAGAACTGGCTCTCGGTCAGAAAAATCGGTTCCAGAGTAGCACCAACACTTTGCTGGTCTAGAATCAAGCACAGCTAAGCACCGCTTACGTCAGGGGCTGGGGGCGGGGTTATCGTGACCAACCAAGACATTCAACCAAGTGTTGTGACCGCCATTTTTAAAAAACAGAGCTTCAGACAGAGCTTTATTTATCCCGAGGGAAATTGCAGTGGTCCGTGGAGGAGACAAACTGTCTCCTTGCACTGTGGTCCTCGACAGAAATTCAACATAAACTCGAGGGAGATGGCTTCTGTGGGGTTAAACAGAAACGTCAAATAGATAAACAACAAACTGAAGAAATTAAAAGGACTACAGGGACCAAAAGAAGGACCTTGTGCGAAGCGGCAAATGTCGGCCACGGAGAAATCCCCATTTCGACATACTCGACTCGGTCCTCTGCGACAGACCGAGCGGAACATTGGTTTAACTACAAGCCATAATGTAAGCTATAATGTTAACGTTAATGTTTTATGAAGAGAATTCACCGCTGATATGGAGGAACTCGTTAAACACACGCTATTTAATGTGTATTGTTATTACATGTGTGCTGGTTGCGAAATCGAAGTTGTTAATAGATTATTTCTGGCTAAATTGTGTACCGATCCAGTGTTTGGTGCTGCCGATATGGAGGAACTCATTAAACATTAAATTCTCTCATCAAGTGTAACCCTTGTTTGGGTAGTTCATATAATTCTTCCGTTAGCTTGGATCCAAGTGCAGTATACAAATAAGTGTAGTATACAATAAAACACGGGGTTAATCTCGAACAAGAGACGTATACAGATGAATACAGTGACGTAATGACGTGGCTCTCTGGCCCGTCTCTAGCCTGTGGAAAAGTAAACCGGTTCTTAGAAGTTAGCAAGTTGAACCAACTCCGCACTAGCACCAGCCCAGCACCAGCACTAGGTTCGTGTTGGTGGAAAGGGGATCTAAGTGTTGTCTCTGGTTGACGATGTCATGTTAATGTTAATAGTAGCGGCTCTACCTGTGTTTGTCCCAATAGACAAGATACGGTCTCACCAGTTTCCACTCTGTTTCACTTCTGCCCGTTTCTGTGCAGCGTTCAAATGGCAATGGCTAGATGCTTCTGGAATACCCTGTCCTTTTCTAATGCTGCTTTCCAATTAGTAAACCCCTTGGTAAAAACAATATCTCTGTCATTTGTGCCGGAAAACTTGTAACAGGGGAAGCAGAAGCATGCGTCTAGTCTTGTCGAGTATTCCAGCCCCAGCCGTGACCGATACCAGCTTGGATTAAACGAGCAAGCCGTTTGGCTAAACATTCATTTCGGTTGGGATGGTGTGCTATTATTTAAATCGCTAGGGTCAGTAGCAGCACCGCTAACTGCCCGGTGTTGGTGCGAAGTGGGCGGGGAAGGTGAGCTGCATGAACTGGGGACTTGATGCGAAGCTAATTTCTCAAGTGTGACAGGCTGTGACAAACGCACTGTAAAAGTGACAGCAAAGTTTTGTCTCCGAGTTTTATACTATCACACTAACCAATTAGAAATCAGGACAATTTGAAATACCGGTGCTCCTACAGCACACAGTTACGGCCAATACACCACAGGGGTGATCCGCGTATGATCATGTTTTGATTCAGAGTGTGCACGGAGAGCAGAGGCTTTTCACAGACGGCTCCGTTGTCAAAGAGAGAGCGAGAGAGAGAATCTACAATGAAATAAGTTTTTACCCATTCAAATCAAAATCAATATGTGGTGGTCAATGTTGATATTGTGGAGGGTGTCACAAATAAATCAATGTATGGGAACAGGCGGCTTGCTTTGTGCGTGCGCTTGTAAAATTTATATTTTAAAGACTCATTATTACGGTTTTGTATTTCTCTGTAATGTAGCACAGTGTTAACAATGTTACTTATAATATTCTTTCTCAGCCCTGGAACTCAAACCATTTTCTGATGCCCCAAAAAATATTTAGTAGTGGAGCATTAAAATTTCTCCATTCGCAGGCCTATTCTGAGACCGACATTATGATGTATGTAAGTGACCTTATTTATTACCAGCTATAATGAGAGATGTGTCCTAGGTGACTATGGGGAATTATCAGGATATAAGACAAATGATCAAATCAAAGTTGGAAGCAATGATGTTGTTAGACAAATGGCCTACATATAGGCCCTGTTTGTTCATCTTACTAATCAATCATTTGATCTCGCTCTGAAAGACAGCGCGTTCTCAGAGAGAGAGAGACTTTAAAAGTTTTACAGTATAGGACATTATTTTATTAGTTTATTTTGTAATGTGTAGGTATGTAGATCTTTTAAAAGACATGTTTATGTTAAAATAAATAGCTATATATAAGTAGTTATGTCTCTTGTTGTATTGGTTTGCCCCCTTATGGACATAATGTGCAAAAACAGATATTGGAATGGTTCGAACCTGTGTTTTTTTTAGAAGGAATAATCAAATGTCATTTTTGGCCAATTTTGACAGCCCTACCATTTACGCAGTTGACGTCAGTTGAGTAGGCGGTCCTTCATTGTGGCCCAGGACACATTCACGTACACACTACTAAAAGAATGTGGCCATATGCGACCAAGACCACCTCTGAATGTGGTCTGAGTGATCAGATCTCAATGCGTCCTCAATGCGTCTTGGGTGCATTCACACCTGTACTTAAAGCTGTCCACTTGTGATCGGATCACCCAAGACACGTTAATGCCAGGTATAAACAGGGCCATAGTTGGCTCCAAAAGTCTGAACCCACTACCAAGGACTCTTTTGTTTTGTTTATCAAATACTCATACTCATGACAATAACGAATAGAGGACCATATTAAGTTAGTTAATATCTGGTATTAGTTGTTACAAGACCAAAATAATTCACACTGCATTAGGAGCATACGTGTGTTAATATTTGAATGAAATATATGGTGTGACAACAACTTGATAAAACCTTACCAAATGGTGTGCAGATATATTTCAATTTCATATGAGCATTTCTCAAAGATCTGTATTAGTTCTACAAACAAAGAGTTAGAACAAAGTGAACTATGGCAAAGTTGATGAAGGAAATAAATGCAGACCTTCAGAGATGGGAGATCCTCCCTTTATCCCTGAATGGACGAGAAACTGAGAATGAAAATTTGGGGTTGTGGATGGAGCACAAGCTGGGGTCTGTGGAGCCTGTCTCTGGGGAAAAAAGCTTGAAATCTTGGGCTTTTTTCATTTCTGCTTGAATTGGAAGGTGAATGCACATTTAGATACATTTTTCCTGTATCTACGTTATATCGGGTAAGGTTGGTTAACGTAAATGCAGACAAAAGTGATGCAGTCAAAATAAAAGCAGTGAATGTACAGGAGTGGGGATATTTATTTTATATATTAACAAAAGACCGGTGTAAAATGATTGCTCATCTAGTCAGACACTAAAGCTAAAATGACGATAAAACAACATGGATTAAGCTACCTGGGCATACTGCTCCCAGAAATAATGTGCCCCTCTACTTGCAGTGACTTTTTAGCCTGGAGATGTTGCAGATATTCCACTCTGGAACTCAGTTGACAGTTGAGTCTCAATTATAAGAATGAATACAATTAGGGATGTTCATAATTAACCATTAACCGACAGTAAGAATTTTGACCAATTAATACTATCAGTTAAACGGTTAAAAAATATAAAGACTGCGCACCAGATTAACCCCACAGCATGTCGACATGTTGCTATTTTTGAATAAAAAACAGTTCAATGTGTGTTTTCGTTTTGTTAATCTGTTATTGTTCATTAGAAAGTCTCGCTTTCGTGTGTGATGATGTGACGATGTGTGAATCCTCATGTTCTGTTGTTGTTTATGCTGCTATTTGCACATGTTTAATGGGTCACAGACACTCATCCATTCTAAATAGTACATTTTAATCTTGTCGGTTAACGGTTAATGGTCGGTTAACAAGTGTTGGCTATCAGCCAGAAAAAACATTCAAAATGAGCCCTAAATACAATGAATTCTAGATTTCTCAGCCAAGGTGATCGCTAATTCTTGCTTGGCTGGCCCGCCTTGCCTTTAAAGTATAGATCCTTTGTTTCAGTGAAAACCAGGCAAGTATAATTGCACAAGGGGTTCAAAAACTTTCAAGCATGACTATACATCTGTGTATATGTGTTTATGTATGGTATTGTATTAAAAAAAAAAAGTAGGTATGGAATGAAGCAGCCATGCTGATGATCTTAAGGCTCTGTTTGCTTCGTTTAGAGTCAAAGAATATTCCAGATCCAGAGCTGGTGGTGAAGTTCGGGCCAATCAACAGCACGCTGGGCTTCCTTCCCTGGCATATCCGACTCACCGAGTTCATGTAAGCTACTGTGTTAAAACATATGAATGAATGTGAGACATTGGGCCTCATTCACAAATGTTTTCATAAATTTGTAAATTTGTCGTATGTGTGTGCGTACTAAATCGTTCATAAATTGGATGCGCCGATTTGCATAGGTAAACGCCCTGTTCAACACTGTAAAAGGCGTGCAGACTGAAGGGTCGTGTGCAAGTAAACCATGGGGAAAAGAAGGAAAAAAAGAGGAACTTGGCAGAGTCCGAAATGGAAGTGTTGCGTGCATGCATGCATGAGAAAAAAAACAGCAGAGTTTTCAGAAGCATCAGCAGCGGAGTCACAAGAACTGATAAAAGTGAAGCATGGCAAGAAATTATTAACGCTGTCAATGCTGTTTCAGCAGAAACAGACACCGTTGCTGAGGTAAAAAAAAAGAAACAGTTACATGAAACTAGATTGCAAAAAAGCGCACTGTGGCGCTATCCGACAGATCAGAGGATCAGTTAATAATAGGAGAGACCTCACTGTCGGGTGTCCAGTCAGCATTGGAGTTGGGCATAGATCAAATCCAGGCTACATCTTCATCAGATGGTAGGACTGTTATTGTATTTGTAAGGCATCCAGTCCATTTCATTTCAGCCTATCAGGTCTTTTTCTACAATGCCACTGAAACATCTTGTTGAGGTTTGGCACTACTGTAATGGATTTTTCATAAAGAATAAGCCGTTCTAAGAGCCTTCCCGCATGTTTCCAAACACACAAACACATTTCCCCATGTTTCCAAGCACTCGTAGGATTTGATCGTACCAAACGAACTAATTCAGATATGAACAAAATGATGAATCCAACTATGTTCATAGAAACGTTTGTACTAACGTTATACGATCAAATCTGATCGTACGCACGTTTCGTGAATGAGGCCCATTGTGTGTACATGAATTTGAACTTGTGTCTTGGTTAATGTACCAACGAGAGAGCTTACATAACTCATATCTACTACGATTGATTGGGTTTTTTAAGGCTGATACTGATATTTTTGTATTGCAACTGCCGATAGTTCATATTTTGTGCCATTATTCAATAACTTAAAACTTGAACATTTTCATTCCAAAACATTCCAATTATTATGTTTTCCCTAGAATTTTATTCTTGTCAGGGTGGAAACACTAAAACTCTCAATTGAAACCCAGGATAATAATAGCAACAACATATTGATGCATACTTGCGTGGAATCTGATCATAATATGCATTAGAATCAGTTAAGGTTAAGGGGTTCCCATAGACCAGTTGTTCTCAATCCAGTCATCAAGGATCCCCTGAACCAATTAAAATATCATGAAAAGGTGAAGCCTCTAATTGGTTCAGGTGTGCCTGAGTAGAGCTGGAGCTAAAACCTGCAGGACAGGGTGTCCTTGAGGACTGGATTGAAAACCACCGTCATAGACAACCAGTATAGTAATGATCACTTCTACAATAAGTATCTAATCAATGAAATTGCATCATATCCATAATATCAGCGGTAGGTTGGACTGGACCAGTTCCCATTTTTTCATAAAAAGGCAATATTGGTACTATGTCAGCAAATGTACGAAAATGTCTTCTCTTCCTACATCCCCATTTGAGCTAATCTGAGCAGATAGTGTTAGGCTAATCTGATTTGGTAATCTGTCAAGGTCCAGGCCAGCCAGGCCAGACACTGGTGGTCAACATTTCTCATCTTTGATAGATAGATAGATAGATAGATAGATAGATAGATAGATAGATAGATAGATGGATGGATTCTTGAGAAATATCAGATTAAAGTCACCCATAGGCTCATTTTGCACATGTACAAAGAGCCCGAACGTATTACTAATTCAATAGCACGTATTACTAAATCGAGGAAACAAATTAAGTAGGGGCTCCATACTAAGAGCTGCTTGTGAAAAGTGTTTTTTTTTCTCTGTTTCTAAGTGTTTTCAGTTCTCAGTGTTTTCTTTATAGGTATTTCATTTGTGTATATCCTGTTGTCTGTTTCAGCTTCCTACCTTCCCATATAGATGTTTCCTATGAAGACTTTCTGGGCGCTCTGCAGCAATACGCCAACTGTCAACAGCGGCTAGGCAAGTGATTGGCAGGCCCACGTCAAGCTCTGCCCTCCAAAAAGGAAGTGATGTGGGGTTCATGGGACTGGATGGAAGGTTGTTGGGTGGCAATGCTTCCATCCCTCCCAGCATCCCTCACTCCTTCTCTCCCTTCCTCTGAAAACCAGAGGATAGTACCAGCCAGCTCACTTTCTACCACCGGCTTCTGTCTTTTAGTAAAACTCGCACTGCTCCTCTGCCCTGTCAAGGCCACAGAGATGCTGCCTAGGCCTCTGTGAGGACTTCAAGGACATGTAGTCCAAGCCAAGAGAAAATGGGACATCAAACAAATACAGGGACACCAAAAGACTGTCTGCACAGACTCTTCACTTCCACAAAACTTGCCATTTCCTCCTCAAAGACCCCAGCTAAACGCTAATATTTCTATCTAATCTCTATCTATCTATCCATCTGCCACTGCTGTTTACTGCTTAAGGCATGGAAGCTTGCCTTCTTTCACTGGGCTACAAGGAGGAAATGCCAAGCCATAGTATTGCTTGCTGCCTATCCTTGCAAAGAGTCTCTTATCACCAGGGGTTACATCAACTGCATTTTAGGGAGGAACTCCATTATCCATCGTGCATCAGCCAAAACAACAAGGCAGAAATCTGACCCAAGGGAGTTTGTAATATGGTGTAAATAAATGATGGCTTCATGTTGCCCTTTTTCTGTCCATTTGGCCTCCAGCTAGATGCTATTGCTAGCCCAGTTATGTGGTTCATTTGCAATACATTGCTTCACACAAAGAGGTGGGTTTGATGCTGACGAGTTTAGCTAGGATGTTAGCAGATGGATGACAGCTCCGAGGAATATACAACTTGTCTGTGTGTCTGCCTGTAAGTTCATGTAGTAAGACTTGTCCAAGTCTTAAAGGAAAGAAACGCACCCTCAAACACTAACAGCTGTTTGTGATGTGCCTTGCATTTCGGGGTGCATTGTGGTGTATTTTTGTTATTAATTAATAATTGGCCGAATGTAGACAACGTGACATTGCAGAGATATTTCCAGCGTAGCTACAAAAGTGTTTGACAGCAAAAAGAATTTCAGCTATCAAAAACATCAACAGTTAGTGTCAGCCTCTCAGAATCAAAGGGCAAGGGCTTCTTCCTAGACTCAGCATTTTGCACTGACGTTTAATAATCACTGAGAAATCCATTGTAGAAGAGACAGATTCTCATTTATCCACCAACAGCAGCCTCAATAGACTGCAGTGCAGCCACAAAACATGTTTTGTTTAAGTAGTAGCCGATTTTGTGGGTTGTTGGAAAGGATTACTAGGCAGGTTGAGGGAATGTGGGGACACCAAAAAAGTAAATTACAACACTTAATCAGAAAATAACTCCAGGAATCTGAGCATGAATACTGAGGGTGGGATTTTTTCCTTTTAATGTAGACAAACAGAAGTCTATCTGGCTGCCTGTATACAATGGCCATGACTGCCTTTGGAAATATTTGCTCCGTCCATATCATAGTGCATTAATGATTACATATGATGTGAAAATGTGTTGTGTTGATCTTTCTGTTTTTCTGTTAATCTGCCATGATATTTTCACAACCGTACAAAAGGAGTCATGAAACCAAACACTCTGGGTACATTAGCTTGACCTAGAATATCTTGGTGTTGGAGAATCCTCTCCAGCCATTTGTAGACAGTCTCCCATTTGTACAGTCTGTCTGGATCTAGTTGCAGATGTCTGGTGTGGTTGTATTAAATGTGTTCTTTGCCATTTCTGCCCTCATCTCTTTTTTTCCAATCCTCAGTCAAATTCCATTTCCAAATAGAATCTCTAAACTAAACTCACTAAAATTACCTGTCTAATCAAAAGCAGGACGTGCACCTGTGTCTATGGTGATGAATCACAAAATGTGCTTTTGAGTTATGCCAGAAACCTATTAGCAATTTGCAATCTATTTTGGGCCCCTCCGCTGCTGCATTTTGTCTCTCCTGCCTTGGAAATAAAATGTTTGAGCTTTACCCCACATCACTAGCCATGAAATAAATTAAATTTGTATAGCCTTTATTTATGGTTACAGTCCAAAGGGGCTTCACAATGTGAAAACAATAAATGATGGCACACAACAAACAAACCTTGGACCCTTGCAGAGGACAAGGAAAAACACCCACAAAAGAGGTTGGGCAAACAAAATGGAACATAGAAAGTACACAGAACAATTACCGCATAGACTTGCTATTGCAGGAGTGAAGTTTATTCATGCAGCGTGGAGAGAAAACAACACAGCACAAGAAAGTGCCAAGCTTTTCTCTGCCTCTCTTAGGGAGAGACAGATTATATACACTGTGTAGGAATGTCAAGGTTTCAGACTGGTCTCATCCCAAGATGAAAGAGTTACTATTCAGTTTTAATATCATGAGATAATTGGTGCTTATCTATAAGGAGTGCAGGAGTAGAGTGCAGCTGTAGTTCAGCAGCTGGTCACAGTAACCTTTGCGAAAGGTGTTGTGAGGTGAGGTTAGTTTAGCTGCAAGTCTCATGAGTTACACTATGTTCAAAGGAAATTTACTTCTACATTGGTAACCCTGAATTCTGAGGGATACCAGAGAATTCTACAACAAAATGTCAGGCCATCAGTCAGAGAGCTCGAGCTGGGCCAAAAATGGCTGTTCCAACAAGACGATTAGCATTCAAGCAAATCTGGCTCAGGAAGAATATTTTTTTGCACGTGGATATGAGCTTTGTTAAATAAACCAGTTTTGTTAAAAACAATGAAAGTATATAATTTATGTATGTTCTTTATTGGAATATCTTGAAGTTTAGGTAAGGATTGTATATGGTTATTCCTCTATCATATGAAACAATGACCACCCCCCCTGCAGGGTTCACAAGTTGTTGCCCAGGGGTTTAAAAAAACAACTCATGCATTAAGAAACTTTGTATTATTCTGATATAGACATGAATAGTAATAGTGTTCTCAATCATATATTACAATCTTGAGTGCAGAAAATAGCCTCTCCACGTCTGCAGTCTGGACAGGGACTGTGAGGGCGATTGCAGCTGCAAGGCTCAGGGTGGGATACAGCTCAGAGGATTCTGGAGATACAAGCCACAGAATCACCTCCTCCAGGGATTTGGTCTGAAGTAGAGCAAAGTGAGAACAAAGATAAAATTATTCTTTAAAACCAATAGATTGTTGTGGTGGTAGTGGTGGTGGTGCAGTTAATGTAACTGATATATAGTACCTTCAGATCAGGACTTCTGATCACTCTCAGTCTGTAGGAGTCCCACTCAGACACCAGGTCAGACTCCCTCAGTCTTGGGAACTGCTCTGCCGGTGTCCTCATCTCAGCATCCCCATACTCTGCAGAGTTCATCATCTGTCTGGGAGAGAACACACTGAAGACAGATAAACTGCTGGTGTTTGGGAATCGGCTCTCAATGTTTTAAATCAGTGCAGTCAGAAACGGCTCCATCACCTGTAGAAGATTTGAACAAATTTCAATAAAACAATTCTTGATTCCACATTAACTACTCAAATACATTCATACTTACAGTATGTTATATATAATGAAGCTTATGCGTAAGTTCAATCAGGAAGGCTTCTCCCTGCCCCTCGTCACGTCAGCAGGTCAAGCACGCCCTCACTTTGCATCATCCATTCACTGTAACCCGCGTACCTTTCTCCGCCCCTTCCTCCCTCTCCAGCATCCAATCACTAACCATATCCTTCTATTTGTATCCCCTCAGTTGCTTCCGTGTTTCTGTCATTTCAGCTGCCTAATCCGCACCAGATTGACGCACCACCTCCTCCCCCTCCACCACCAGCATCACGGCTCCATCAGATATCCAGAAGGGTTAGATCTTCAGCCCGGGGGGTTCTCCTGTCTCCTTCCTGTCCCCGGGAGCTTCACCCTATTGCTGGATACCACCTGGAGTCTACGCCAAACCTCTGCTCATGCACATTTCTCTCGCTTGTCAATAAATGTTCATAATTGTAAACCAAGCCTCTCATGATTGAACTATAATACTTACAGTGTTCTTGAACCTCTCCCAGACATATTCTTTGAAGTATGCAGTGATCTCATCCCGCAGAGGCTTCAGACCAGCATCTGATTGGAGCCATGCCTGCCAGTGGTCCTTGACTATGCTGCTCTCTCTCAGCTGTGTCAGGGATGTCTTAAGCACTGTGACCTGAGGTCAAACATGACAGCTCAGCTAAGAATATCATTCAATTAACAGGAAAAACAAGGACTGTTGTATGTACCTCCTGCTCCACCTGAGAGAAGAAAAGGTTTCTCTTTTGGAAAACCTAAAACTGCCAGTGGATCTTCTCATGCACAAGTTGCATTAGGCACAGGGCAGGGGAAAATAACTGATCCTTTACAAAAGAATACAGTCCTTGAGCTGTTGGCTCATTCCGGGCTTGGAGCGAGAGGTCTGCAATGAGAGCAGGTAGAATCCGACGCATCACATCTGTTGCTTCCTTATTTGATTCCAACCTGGTAGTGTTTCCTCCCTACAAAATTCATTGATCTGTGAATAATCTAGCACTGAATACTGCTAACCTGCAGTTTAATTTGGGGGAGTTCAAAAAGCCTCTCCATTTCCTTAAGACTGCTGGCCCTGTTGCTGGAGGCCTGGTAGAACCAGACGATTGTTCCAACAGTCCTGGAATATTTGATGAGGTATGGTACTCCCCTCTGGCCCTTAATGCAGTCTGACATGGCCAGATTGAGGTGGTGTGTCACACAGTGCACGGTTATCAGGCCAGGGAATGAGTCCTGGAATCTCTTTCCAACTCCAGTATTTCTTCCTAAAAGAATTCAAAATGATCACTATGTCAATCTAATCAAATACCTAAACTAAAGGTAAAAGCAAAAGAGACAACTCACCAATCATTACTGAGGCTCTGTCACTGGAGAAGGAGGCCAGTTTCTTGGTTGGTAGCATCTTAGCATCATCTCAGTATGGTGTCATACAAAGTTGCAGCATCCCTAGCAGACACTTCACCCAAATGCAGCACTTTGGTTTTTACTACAGTGCTTCCCACTTTGTCCCAAAAAACTATATATATAAAAAAAATCTATATTCAGTCTAAGTAATTTTAATCAGAATATACACATCAATTTTATTTAATTGTAGAAAGTAATCTCACCTCACAACAAGACCCAGTTGCTTGGTGACAGAGATGGCAGTGGTCTCATCTACCATTAATCCCCACACTGGGGATTTTGACAACTCTGCCACCAGCTGATCATCCAAAGTCTGGCCGATGATCCCCACCATTTCATCAATGATGTGGCTGCTTGTATATTTGGTGTTGGCACTGACCTAAAGGCAGAAAAGTAATTACATTGGCCTACTTGAGAGTAATTATGTGGAGATGTTCAATTTACAATCATGTAATTAAATGGCTGCAGAATTTACATTCAAACCATCAAAATAAGCACAGCCCAATCGCTTGCATAAGAAAATAATGGGCTCATAGCTGGTGTGGTGGGGCCACTTTTGCTTGAGGCATTCATATATTATTTTGAAGCAGCCTTCAAGAGCCCTGTGGTCCATGTCCACGTGTGCAGCTATGGCACGCTGCAGTGTTCTCC
>CABFOQ010000600.1:0-17092 GCA_900660455.1 Gephyroberyx darwinii | reverse complement strand
AGCAGCAGCCCACTTGGGTTCAGAGAGACAGGGGAGGGAGACGATGAAAAGCAAAGCCCAGGGCCGTCACAGGGCCTTTATTGAAGGAGCCCACTCCCATGCATTCCTCTGCCAAGAGCTGGGGCCTCCCTGGAGAAGCCGGGATGAGAGGCTGACTCACACTCAGAAGGGGGCTCTTGTGCTGGAGCTATGCCAGGGGTGTAGATGCTAACACACATAACACACACACACACATACACATACACAAAAACACACACACACAAGCATATACTCATTGTTAGAGGTGCACATATACACACAGACACATAAAAACACACATGCAGAGGCACATATAAGCACACGCACACTTTCTTCCGCCCTCTGCCTCCCACCCTTCCTCCAGCTCCTGTCTCTCTCATTGTTCTGTCAGTCAGGATGGTTTTGTAGCAGCGAGCCACAGCGGGGATCCTCTATTTCCTGAATGGGTAACACACACAGGCTTGTAAACCACAACTGATTGATTTATTGGGTTTCAGGGGTTGAGGTAGGTGGGATATTGGATGCTCCTTGGAGATCTCATACTGAGATCATTCAATAAGAGCAATGGGGCTGCTGTGTGAACAAAGGGTGAGAAATTCTGGCGTCTTGAACCTCGGTTTCCAAAAATGTACAATGGGATGATTTTAGTGTTAAAGGGATTAGACTGTTTGTTGAAAGAAACATATGCTCAATTAGCCTTGTGAGATGATAACTGTCTTACGGAGCTCATCATTGGTCTTTTTCTTCCATTACAGTTGGGGTGAGCCTCTCAAAAGCATTTCACGCCTCCATGTTTTGGTTGTTGAGATACTGGAAGCAGAAGACTGAGGCAACTGCTTTTCGGACTTACTGAAAAGGACTCACAATACATCAGAAAGACTTCTTGAAATCCTGAACTCTCCCTTTAATACACACTTGGGAAACCCAGCCATGGTGTAATGGAAGGAAACGGCCATTTAGCTTGCAGTCAATCACATGCCACAATGTCCTTAGTCGCCCAGAACAATATTCTGTAATTCATAACCAAAATGTCAGCACCAAATGATTGATGGAGAACGGGAAATGCATACATAAAGTAGATTTACTAGATTGCAAAGAGAAGCCAGCCTGGGAACTTCTCCCCACATAATGTATAGTTGGGAAAGGAAGAAAAAAAAAAGAGACTGGCCTTTACATTTGGAGAGCTTAAAAAGGAAAATCCATCCTAAAATACAATTCACATATTATTCTTACTTTGGGCAGTTCAGTCAGTATTTGTGGATACAAACATGTTTCCCCTAAACCTGGAAGATTGGAGATTGATTTTATGGACTTACAGAAACATACTTTGAGCATTTACAACTAAATGAGCTTTATGGTATCAGAACCCACAGTGTCCACAAAGTCAGTCTCCTCCACTGAACAACTCCAGAACGATAGCTTAGTCTTGGCTCTTGTGGTTCCAGGTTTTGGAAACTTGTCATGTTCAGGAGAGATGCTGAACGTACCAATATAATAGAAATAACATATGTGAATTTTGTGTTTTGGGGTGTATTTTCCTTTTAATGTTAGTGGAGATGAGAGCGAGGAATATTGGACGTACAGGCTCGACTAGAGGGGAACAGAAGCTGGGAGTTCATTGGAGTTTGCCTATCCCTGTTACTTCACTCACCAAAAGAGAGAGAGCTAAAATCAGAGCACTAAGGCTCTGAATCATCCTTTATATTGCTTACCTATCTCATCTCTGTTCCATGAGTTATTCCCTAAATCAATACCCAGACAATGAGCAATAAATAACTGATCAAAAAGGCTCAGAGCAAATGGTTTTCTCATGATCATTTACTGATGATTTACCGATTATTCCTTTTATTTTGCAATGTCAAAACAGAAACTTTTCAGGGGGAGAAGATGTTTTAAATTTAGAACACAATGAGCCGGCAGGAAGTTCAGCGGTGAAGTCGGGTAAATCAATTGAAGCAAAGTCTCTTGAGCTTGTTCTAATTGGACATCCAGGTCAGACCTTCAGATGTTCAGGCAAAAATATGTGCTCTCCCATCTCTGTGGAGATGTAGGCAGAAATATAGAAACATTTCTGCCCAGTTTTGAATTATTTTGTTCTTTTTATAGCCACTGCAACATGTATTGACAGGGTACTTTTCCCCCCATCTACAAAGGCACTTTTGCCCTTTGGTCCTTCTGAAGCTCCAGTTTGAAGTAGCCTCTCTTTCCTCAGCCCTTCCAATGGTCCAAGTGCATAAAGATGGCAGCCTGCTGGATTGACATCACTCAGTTGTCCACGCCCACACCACAGTGCAACATGCACCTGGTGTTTCAATACTGGCAAGAGCAAATGTTCATGTTCTGATGCTTTGCAACACAGGAGGAGTAAACAATGTTGCACAATCATTAGACTCCTAACTTGTTTAACAAAGTTCATTGGGGTCCATTGTGTGTGTGTGTAGTGGTAGGGAGATTAGAGATTAGGAGATTGACTAGACTTCAGTATTATTGCCATTAAAACCTCATCTATAACCTCTTGGTGATCAATAGTTGGTGGCTAAGAACGCTGCTCTGATAACAGACACAGATCTCCTGTCTGTCCCCTGGAGCCTGCAGATAACCTCTTATCAAGACAGAGATGGACAGGAACTGTAACAGTTGGCTTTCCTTTTCCTGCCTTTTCCCAGAGCAGCAGGGGGGATTTCTGGAAGTAGATTGGCCCTCTGGTGAAATGATGGCAGTGGTGTAGCTAGCGATGACAAAAATATGCACTAATCCAATTTTGTTACTGCTAGTTGGATGAACGATTAAAGAGGGTATACATACTCTGTCAGTGAAAATGATTTCAAACATCAGAGATTTTGTTTCGTTTACAGTGACTGTCACCGCAGCATGAGAGTGTCACGATCACATTGTTAAAAATGTTCAATTACAAAAATCAAACAGAGATAACATCAGGAAAATACCTGCCTGGTACAAAAAGCAGGAAAATCAAAGACGTTGAGGAGGTATGTCGCTGGCACCGGACCCAGACATTCCTCCAAGGTTCAGGAATCTAGACGACAACAAGCTGTGTTCTGCTGGTGGCTGCTGGCCGATGACAGCCCATTCTCTGCGTCTCTCTGGCTATTGTTCGCACAGTGATTGACTGAGGAAGGTGTTTGTTGTTGCTGGACTCTTATCTGTGTGCCTTGGACCTGGGAGCAGCATGCACTCATTGTACTAGTGGGGCTGTCTGGCGAAATTGAGCAGACCCAAAACTCCATGTACCTTTCAGGCTGCTATTGCACAAAAGATGGCGATGGAGCCCGTTTCTATGTCTATCAAACTGTAGCTTGATGGTGGAAAATGAATGAATGATGTTAAGAGATATTTCAGTTCACTACACAGGATAAAAACATACACATTTCAGTGTCAGCCTTCACCAAGGAGTATACCAGTGCATGCTGATAGCGGAACACCGGCATTTACACTGAAAGGGAGGATGTTTCATTTCAAACCCTTTTCGTCCCAATTATTGCTTTTATATGCCACCCAGTGCTCGTTTTCTAAGCTGACAGCATCTGAGGCTATACAGCACGCCTTCCCTTAGAGAAATATCAATTTCTTAATTTGTTATACTGCAGCTCAGAGAGCTCGTTCTCTCCCACTTAGCGATCCTCTGGGTGAACATTTGCTATTGCCAAAGAATTCATATAACCACCTGCATTACCATCCACCCTGGACCGATCCACTGACTCCCTGTGGTGTTGTTATGCTAGGTTATTAACTTGGAAGCACAGCGCTATTGTTCACTGGCATTTTCATTTTGGACCCCTCAGTAATTGAGTAAGAGGAGGCCATCATGCGGTACAAAGGAAAGAGAATGAGCATGCAGAGGCTGAAAATTCTCACAAGCTGTCAGAAAGGCTACAGCGGATGAATACCTCTCCACTTTGCATTGTTCCACTACAAAACATTGAAATTGTTCTGCCTTTGGCCATGCTTTTTCTCACCACACAAACCAATTGAAAGGTGTTGAAGTCAAGAAGAGAATGTTTGGTAATGCCAAGTCTGCCGTCAGTCTCCTAGAAACTGTTGCGGTCTTCTGAGGACATTCTCTTTGTGTTTCCTTTCCTTCCTTCAAGGCAGTTCAAACTCCATCGGTATTTTATTCGTTTTTCAGAAAGTACAGCAAAAATAGAGGAGTGAAAGGAGAAGACATAGCATGAGCTGCATTTGACCTCAGTAACACTCTCATGAATGTACATTATCCCTTTTGTCATGGGAAGATAGAGATAAGATTCCACAGACTGCATTACTAGACGCATTCATGATTTGACCCCTTGGGCCTTTTTTCGGGACGTATGACAGTGTGCACCCTGAAGAAAGCTCATGTGATGGAAACTTTGATGTGATTGGTTTATATCTATATTAGAAGCCCTGGAGGGATTTGCTATGCCTAGCACCTGTCATTATACAATGTGCATGTTTTCATCAAAATGACCAAATGTCATTGACCTTCCTGTCAAATAGATAAAGCTGAAGCACACCAAGCCCATCAAACAAAGACAACAGACAAACTAGAGGGCTTGCCTCCTACAGAGTGCAAACCTCCACCAACGCTGAACAATTCTCCAACTTGCTGTTACACCCAAACGCGTCATTATAAGTTGCTTTGGATAAAAACATCTGCTAAATGACTGCAATGTAATGTAATGTAAGTTGAATTGATTTCTTGACCATGCAAACATACCCATAGGATTTTCAATCAAGTCTATATCTCCCTTAGATTCATAGTTATGGCTAATGTCTAATGGCAGAAATCCCAGATCACCAGCAAAATCGAATCAATAGTTCTTTGGCCCCATGTCTATCTATCCACCACATTTCTTGGAAATCTGCTTTTTGAGATATCCTGCTGACAGGCAGACAGACAAACAAACTAACAGGCAAAAACATAACCTTGGCAGAGGTAATAATAGGGAGGTCCACAGGAATTACAAGCCTTGAGCAAGTCTATTTTAATCAAAAGTGCACAATTGTGAATGATATATGTTCACTCATCAATTCATATTAATACTTTCCCCATTTATTTGATGCATAGTCGTGATGAGCGTGTTTTGCTCTGATGACTTCCTTGCCAGAAGAAGCAGTCACAGCCCAGTTGACCTGCAACTGATTACACAGTACTGAGCAAAGAAAAGGAAGGAGCAGTGGTGAAATGTGATCTTAGTCAAACACATGCTTTCACTGTGGTCATCTTGTGAAAGAGCACCCAGCATGCACCTTGAGCTTGTTAGGCGATACACTATGAGAGCAGGTTGAGTAAGAAACCCTTCAAAGAAAGCTATAGGTAGAGTGGAGAAAATGGTTTGGGGCTGTTCTGAGCACAAATGTCTCATTTTGGTGAATTGTTTGACCCGTGTCATCTCCATGGACTGCATTATGTATGTTGGGTATGTTTCCTAACAACTTGTGAATGTCATTTGATTATTTCATAGGGTCTTTAACTATCTGGCAACAATAAATCAAACACACCTCAAGTAGTTCAAATGCTTGAAACCAGTGTCAAAAGTATTTCTACCCAAGTATGCACACTGCACATTTTCAGATGTACGCCTGACCAGCCAATGTCATTCAATTCAATTAGTGTCTGTTCAACTGTGTAAAACCCCCAGGCCTCACTACTAGAAGAAGAGAGTGTGAGAAGAATCAAATCAAATCAAATCAAATCAAATCAAATCAAATCAAATCAAATCAAATCAAATCATATCCAACAGCAATAATAAAAACAATAATCCTCTCAGACAGCTGTCTCACCTGTCAGACCGGTCTGTGTATTTTTTGGGGGGGTCCTGACATGAAAATGTTTGGGAACCCCCGGTCTAGAGAATTTTAAACCCTATGTAACCTAATTTTAGCCTAGACGCTATAAACCATCTAGACACCTTTCATACAGCTAATCAATGTAAAATTTCTCAGTAGGATCTTTAATCTGCTCCTTTCATAAATCCCTGTGATATTTTACACTCTGCTCCAATGGACCAGGAATGCACTTTTTTAAACAGAGCATTCACGAACACACCCCTAATCTCTGTCCCCATGTCCGACGGGGCTCCGGCTGGGTGCTGCCTGTTTCCTTTACCATTTATGTTGGCACGGGGAATGGCAGCTCCGTGGCCCGAGAGCACTGCTCTGCCTCCAAAACAGGAAGAACACATTGGTCTCCGATAGACACAGGAGACGAAAAACAAACCGTCTGGGGTCCAGAGACACGAGGCAGCAGGCCGGGGAGGATGATAACAGGGGATTTTAGCCGGTGCCCGACCCATTCCTACACAGAGTCGTCTTCCCGGAACGTACGGCCTGGTCTGTCTAGATGTTTGAAAGAGAGGAAGTGCACACACTTTCAGAAGACTGTGGCCTGGGTGGGATGCCAGACGTCTGACTGATATCACCTTCATGTAAGAACTATCAGCTCTAGAAAATGACTTGGGCTTTGTACAACCTTGACATTAAGGTTTTATATTGTTTAAAGGTGCAATAAGCAAGATTTTTACTGCCCCATAGCACGAAATGACCATAACATATCTGCTGGGGTTTGGTAGGGTTGTTTATCAATACCAACAGTTATTTGGCCAGGTACTGAGATTTCTGGCTTTCAAAACTCACTTTCCCCTATTTTGTTGTGGAACTGCCGATGCTGCGATTCCTTGGTCGCCGATAAAAATCATAGATTACGTAAAGCCCCTCTGATTAGTTAAGTTTATCAAGAACACATTATTATTGACAGTAGTTGTGGAGCTGCCCTGTACTGTCTGGTACTGCAGCGCCACTGCAGCAGTTGAGGTTCGGTGCCTTGCTCCAAGGCAAGTCAGTGTTAGTTGTTGAGGAAGGAGACAGCATCACTCTTTCATATATCCCTCCTAGATCTCAGAGCAGGGCTTTGAACTGCTGACCTTCTAGTCACAAGCAATTTGAGGGTAATTAATAATGGCTTATGGAAGAACAGCAGTCAAGAGCCCAGTGGTGTAGTCAGCGGTTAAATCCTGTCTCTGGAATCACACATGCATCTGCCTTTTTGACTTTGCCCTTACTCTGTTGTAAATCTTACTCTCAATCAAAAACCCAAGTGTACTGCTCAATGCTTTCAAAAATGTATCCAAGAGGATGCCAACTTGAGTTTTTTTTACCGACATTAAGCAGCCAAGTCAAAAATAATTCATAATAGGTATAAATCTCCTCTACTCCTCTAATCTCTAAATCTAAACCTCTACTTTACAATATCATGCCCACCAAGTGCTTAAGAGGCGAAGGCTTATGACTCTCTAGTCATGAATAGCTAACACTCATATGACTTTAGCGGTGACCTTTCGTGTACTCTGACTGTTTTTCTTTCTTTCCAACGAAACCGAAAAAATAAACAAGAGCAGATGAAAAGGTGCCTTGTTGGCAGAGGTAGGCCACATTTCCGTATTGTCGTTCCTTGTTAGTTGATGATGGGCTGTCTCCGTGTTGGCCGGCTGAGCCCGGTTACCAAGGCAAAGGGTAGGTGCGTGCACACACACACACACACACGGCAGAGTGGCGCTAGCCCTTTGCCTCAAAACATCTGCTGGCATGTCTGTGCCCTCTCTGATCTTCGATGACATGCCAACCACCGTGCGCTGCGCTGACGCCAGTCATCACAGTCGCTCTCTCACACATACATGCACAGACACAGACAGGGCAACCAGAGAGTGCCCTTGCATGAGACAGGAGACAGAACAGAAGGGACAGGTCACTGCTAGCCAAATGGATGAAAAAAAAAAACTACACCTAAGCTTCTGCTGAAATGGGATACTGGTGCCGAGTTCATTTCGAACCTGCTGTGAGATTGTCAAATAACTCAGTTGCATAACGAATCAAAAGAAAGAATCCACACTGGAGCATTTTATTGTTTATAGAAACTTTATTTCACTTCTATTGATGGATGAGGTCAACTCCCTTACTCAGATGACAATGGGACATTTGACAGTTTGTGTGTCTGTGCAGGGGGAGGGGGCCATCTTAAATATTTGTCCTGTCATGTTGTCCGAGCCATGCCAAGAATGTGTCCGGCGTGCCCGCCAGTCCATCAACCTGTCCAAATAGCCCACCATTGTCTGGGTGAATACTTTTCCAAACGAAACACTTCATAAAAAGGTGCTGTGTGTCTACCACCTACCTCAGGGTTTCTCAGCCTGGGGGTCAGGACCCACCATGGAGTCACAAGATGATATGGAGTGTTTCAAGATGGTTTGATTATACTGAAGAAATATCTAGTTCTAATACACATCATATCTGCTGTATCACCATGTTTGCAGTATAATTGGCATAAACACTTTAAAAGGAACATTTGCACTGCATGTAATAAAATAAATTGAAGAAAACTTGTAATTGAATTTGGACATTTTTCTATGTATACAGTACTGGTAATCTTGTTGCTGTAACCAGAATAATACACACCATAAGATGAGATTCACACTCATGTTTTTTTTCTGTTTCTGCTTCAACAGCAATGAAAATATTGGATTTAAAACACGTAAAATAAGATTTAAGGTGGGAATGCAAACATAAACACACACAGAGAACTTCGAGCTGCTGATGACAGTTCAATTTGGCTTCAGCAAAGTCCTTTTATAATGTAAGTTACTCCAGACAAAGTTGGTTTACTTGAAGTTGATGTCAGAGGTCAAATGTTCCAAACACTGAAGAGCTGGTGAGGGACGATTTGTTCTGTTTGAACCCGTTTCTACAACACTCGACCTGTGCTTTAAACACACCTGCTCTCAATGATCTCGCTTTCAATGGTTGGAATATCTCGTCTTGGTGCCATATCCCAGTTTCCTTTCAACTCGAGGCAGATGCAGATTTATCATCGACACCCTTCAGGCAGGAATCCATTAAAAATCTTGAAATGTTGAAAACTTCACGGCCAAGAAACAATCAAGTGATTGCTTGTTTAAAAATTGACATTTTCCAGACCTTTTGCATGCTGAACATATTCCATGTGCTAAAGACAGAAAACTGTGATTTTGATGGCCTGTGAAAATGCCACATTGTTAATCACACTTTCATATTTCTGATTTGGAAAATGTTGACTCTGGTGCAGGTGTAGAACGCCTACGCTTTATACTGTGTTTGTGCCAACCACATCAATCAAAAGCAACAGCCTCATTTCACACATGCAGAGCAGGCCCTTAGTTGGCATTGGCCACACACACAGGAAGATAAACACACACACACGTATTGCTCACACACAAGTATTTCCACAACACAAGGGTTCAGGTGAGTGTGTGTTCGCTCACTCACTCCCTGATCAGAAGGGTGAAAGCTTAGACAAGTCCTTCTTCATTTCGCTGTACTGGGTGCTCAGGCGTCCCACAGCCTTGGCGTGCTCCTCGTCTACCTCTTCCCTCAATCTCTGCTGTTCCTTCAGAAACTCCTCCCACTCCTCCTTACAGTGCTCCATGCTCGCATGCAGCTGGTCGCTCTGGAAGGATGAGAGAAGATGAGAACAAACACAAAGCTGGAAAAAGGGTTTCAGCAGGTGCTGGACTTGCCTGACATTCATCCTCAACTGGCATTTCTGTGGTTGAAATCTGAAAAAGTGGCCAAGCGATTCAGGTGGCAGGATTGTGGAAACTGGTGTCGTATTGTAGGAAACTTGTACAGAGTTTGTACACCGACTTAATGCTTCCTGGATATGGATCTAACTAGACAACATTTTGACTCTATAGCTTCATCATGTTCATCCTGGTGTGATGAGTATCAGGGATTTACTTCATCTTAAGGAGTAAGATCACAAACTTAACTGGACATCTGCTGTTTTTTGATCTTACCACTACCGTCTAGGTAAATAAAGGTGGTAGTCTCCTAGAATAACCCCCACCTATCTTACAGCACAATGCACACCCAGTGTTTACTCTGTCTTTTTGCCTCTGTCCAAATTGATACCAGTGGATGGTGATGTTTGTATGCTTTTCATTTTCAAATTACTATGCCCCTCATCAAAAATGATGGAAAAGATTACAATGAATAACACAAACCCCAGCCCTTCACGGGCACACACGCGCACACACACGCACACACACTTCTTTGACTGAGTTGTTACCTGGTGTGCTTCTAGCTCCCTCTGCTGGACTCTGTGTGCCATGTGATTAGCAGCTTCTACTGTGGGAGAGAAGTAACAATCAGACCAAATAATGACATAAAACAGGAGAGGTTTCCTTCCCATTCACAAGCCACCGTTGTTTACAACATCACATCATCATCATCAGTTTATTTAAAAAATAATTCAATACTACAATGTTTTTTTGAATGTAAAATAATGGCAATGAAGCAAAATGTAGCCATCCTTTGTCACACCAAGTTACTATTTTTTACTTGATTGAAAGTTTACATTGCCTTAGTTGCTGAGTAAGCAACACCTATTTAAACATCTAAAACAAAGACGCATCGAGTGTGAAACTGAGGAGACTTACATCGTGTGAGGATGTCACACAAGCACTCCTGCATGTCTTCTGAACATTTGGGCAGCACTTGTTCATTTGTCTCCACCACCATCTTGTTGAGTTTCTCCAGCAGTCTGTTCTCCCTGTACCCTCGCTTCTCCTAAACAACAGCAGAAGAGACCTCTTAGTTCTTTTGGACAGGTGTCAGTAAATAAAAGACAAAAGTATTTACATGGTACACTGCAAACAATATCCACCTTAAGTCATTTAGTCAATCTTGTTTGCCTTTACACAAGTGAAAAGAAATCTTTGACTGGGGTGAGATAACTTCATGTGTTTCCAATGCAGTTTTAGAAACAAGAGAAAATAGGCAGATTGCTCCACTAGTATCAAGATAATGTTACTTCAATAAATGTCTTGAAACAAATTGATTTGCACTGGAAACAAGTGAACATTTCTCACCCCGTTAGCAGATTTTTCAGAGATGCTACCACTCGCCTGTTGGCTTTAAAAACTTTTTAACTATTACAATTTGTCTGTTTTCTCTTAAAACTCTACATGGTTAACATCATGATAGACTAACAAAAACACAAAATAGATGTTTATATTTGGTTTACCAATGATCTAAAAATACATGGTGTGGTTGAGACTGGTGGAGATGAATGTGCGTCCCACTAGCATTTTTTAAACTATCTAGCCCCACCTCTCTGTGTGTATCTATAGCAGCGCTTCTGATGTGGGTCCTATGACATTTCGTGCCTTGAAAGGAATTAATACCTCAGACCATGGTTCATGTTTTTCCATGACTGAAAAATAAAAAGTGAAACTGCAGAGATTAGTGTGGTATTTTCATCACATGTTGATTCTCAGGGTTTCTAAGGCACAGTTTTATATTGAGTTGAGGCCTATGGCAGTATTCAGCACAAGATGGATACCAAATTCTCAATAATTGAATATCAGCCTTTAATAAACTCCCATGAAGGCAAGAATGGCATCGAACCCACATCCAAAACGCCATGGCATTGTCTTTTACTATCATCAGAATTGGAAGTACTAATCCTAGATTTATGAATCTAGATGTATGAAGAGTTATAGCCTTATACCAGGCAACATCTATCATACTTGTGAGATAATTTTATTTTTCAGAAATCAAAACATAAAGATATACATATTATGTGGCACTTTTGTGAACCCAGAAGGGAAGTTATCTTTTCTCTTTCCACACCAGAGAGGTCAGAGGTCAGAGTCAGCTACAACAGCACCCTGGAACAGGGCAGATCTGGATGTCCCACCCAAATAAACTTTTATGCACTCTGTATACGCTGCTTGCCCAAACTCGGCATCTTTTGCACGCCTGACCGTCCTGGTAGGGGGATCCCTCTCGGACTAGCCCCTCCCAAGGTTTCTTCCATTTTTTCCTAAAAGGTTTTGTGGGAGTTTTTCCTTCTCCTCTGTGAGGGTCCAAGGCTGGGCTGTGCACTAACCATTTATAGTTTTCACACTTTGGGCACTGTGAAGCTCTTTGAGACTGTAATGGTGATTAAGGGCTCTACAAATAAAATGTGATTTGATTTGATTAGGCAGATATTGCCAACAAGGGGGCATGACATACCTCAAACTCCCTCACAAAGTAGCGGATCTCTCCCTGGGTGATGGGTCTGTGGTCTATGAGTCTGGATTGGATATCACCCACATCTGCGGGAGAAGGCAGAGATGAATATAAGTTTGGTTAAACAACAAAGAACACTTACAGGAATAACAATATTATTGTGTTGTCTAGACCTAACCAACGTTGACATCTCAGTTACATTTTCCAAAATTAAGTACCACAAAAAAAATGTCTGAGAAAAACTATGACCTTGTACTTTAAGGAAAAACAACCTGACAGCACAAAATGGTGATGGCTAGACACACACACACACACACACACACACACACACACACACACGACTAGATCATATATGTCTTTATGTCAGTCAAATAGCCTATCATCTTTCTATCAGTCCCAGATCCAGAAAGGCAGACAGACAGATGGAAGTTAGCTAGTTATTTGAACGAAATTCACAGCATTAGGCCTAAGCGAGTCTAACATGCTATTAAATGAAAAAAGGAACTAGAAGATTGTTCAGCATCTTTGTGAATTTTACCCACCTTTAGCAATCTTGTCCATTTTCACAAACTCTTAAGAACACGTATTTTCCTGCTGAGAAAGGTAGCTAAACTAGTTAAGCTAACCAGCTAGTTGGCAAGTGCTTCAAAACGTTCAGATACCTAAAGTGACTCAGCCGGGCAGCAGTCATAAAAGTAACAGTTGGTCTATAATTTGATAATACTGTAGTATATATTGTAATATATAAGATAAAACTATCAAAATTCAGCCACTTGCTAATTGTAGTCAGGTGAATGGCAATCAGCTGACCCGAAATGTAAATATTTACGACTACTTCCGGGTATGAGGTTGTGGGCGAAACCAAGCCGCTGAAATAGGGGTGTCCGATTGAATTGGTTTGATATCTTCAGTAGAGTACATTAAATGCACACTTCTGAAATATAATTTCACTAAATCTTGACTTTCACAGTGCGTGTTTGTTCGTGCCTCCGTGTGTGCGTGCGTGTGTGTGTGTGTGTGTGTGTGAGTGAGAGAGAGAGAGGTTTTGCATAGAGGACAGCAGATGTCAGTCTTGCTCTGTGGTGGGACAAGGTAGCTTCAAAGCCTCATATATTGCCATATATTAGTCGCCAATCAATGTATTTGAAATAAACTGAATGAATGAATGTATTTTAAATGTAGGCCCTATTCTTTTTTTTTTTTTTTTTTTAACTGAGTAGGGTTCTGCGTCCTAGATAAAAGATAAAATATTAGATAAAAACTGCGTGGTGTGGAGTAGCTTTCCCTAACGAAAAGGCATAATATTCCTATAATCAAACTATAATATCACTATGATATTCCTACAGAGACTGAAAGTGTGCGGTACTCAATATTGAGTTTATAGTGACCATATCGTACTCTATGTTTTTTTAATCTCATATAGTATTACTATAGGATTTTCTGATATATATTTTATAGTATACGCATGATATTTTAACGTTTTCTAGTGATTGTGTATTGTATAATATCCTCCTAAAATGTATTTAGAATTACTATATTTCTTTTTCATACGAGTCATAGTGTGCATCTCGCAAACATTTGTCAGTAACTGTTTTCTACCTGAAATACCGTCTTCACCTAAATCACCGCTAGATGGCACCAATGCTCACACTTAATCCAGGACTGCCGAGGCCCTGGTGACTAAATTATGTTGGATTAGCAAATTCTTTTATGACAAATTATGAAATGCAAATATTGGCATGGATGTTTTAATAAGCAAAGGGCTCGTGGCAAGAGCAAAGTTAGTATGCAGGCATTCAATCAGAGTGAGAAAAGGCATTGTTTGGGGCTAATGCTGCATATTAAGTCTTCAAAAGTTAGTTTGTGAAAAGTGTCCTCAATTAGTTCGGACTGTCACGCTCAGTTAAGAGAAAATCATTAAGACACCACTTAAGTCCCCCACTGTCCACATTGTTTAGTTAAATAGTTGTTACATGCTCCATTAGTTTTGATTTGGGCCTATTAAAGAGATTAAATGATTGATCAATAGCCAAGGGATAAAAACAAGCCCTTCACTGGAGTCTCATGTTGGTCTGAGGAAGTATGGGAGGATCTGCTCACCAGTTCTGCCATGACAACAAACATGTCAGAACCAGTGTAGGCCTCCGTGACAATAACACGCATCCTGTTTTGTTTATGCAGAGCTCTGCAGGGTGAAATTAAAAACATTAAGATCAACTCCGAGGACAGGGGATAAGGTGATTTAATTGGGTATGCACTGAGAATTGATGTAGCATACATTACCATAGTAATATGATTAAAGTGCAGCATAATAAGCTAATATGCAATTTACAATATAGAAGAGATTTCAAAATAAAGTTTGTGGATGTAGAGTACGTACAAGTGATGGAATGAATTTATTTGGTCATTTAATCCAATTAATTTAGTAAATTGCTAATTTACAAAAGCAATCCAGTTGTTTTTTTTAAATAATTCAAGCTTTTGACATGTAGCTTATCAGAAACAAATACCAATTTCTTATTTTACTTTTATTATCAATTAATAAAATAATTTTAATTAAGAATTGCTTAATTATATTACTTAAAATTTACCAACAAATAAGCTGATGATATTCCATTATTAAGCTAATGACTTATACTTGGTATCAGTAATATAAAATATAAAGTGCAAATTAATCTTTGTATATGTATTTATATATTTGAATTTCATTAACTTCTAAGCATTTAAATGCCTGCATTCAGGTAACTTCTGCTTCTTCTTCTGCTTTGGTTGAGAGTAAATTCTTGTCAGGAACATTGGTGTAACACAAATTACTTCAATCATTGTCTTATTTTGGAGAAGTCAAAAGGAGTGCAAACCTCCACTACTCTGAAACTCAGTGTATTCTACGTTGAGCATAAAAGTATTTAGAGAGCCAAGCCAACATTGATATAACGAGGAAGTTATGTCTTTATGCATCATCATCACAGAGTTTTCTATGATGTTTGGCTGCAGTTTGCATGCGAGAGCCTCTTGCATGAGGATAGATCATGTGTTTTTCTGTATTTCTGTCCCACAGGTATATTAAGTGAATTCTCCTTTTTTACTTGACACCCCTGTACAGAAAAAAAAGCAAAGCCTTTCTGGGACACTCTTAAAAAAAAGTCACACAAAAATTGTTTGGAGAGAGAGAGAAAGTTAAAAGTTTTTGGAGTGATGTGATACTCATGTACAGTAAGTATACACACGTTTCAATAACACGTCTGTTTCAGTTCTGCTTCAGCTGAATTCTGTTCAGATGTTAATGCTTTTCACTGCAGTTTCACTGAATTCAGTTCCAGTTAAATTCAATTTATATCAGTTCAGTTATGTAGGGACTGACTGACAATATATACAGTACTAAGCTGTATCTTATTTCATTGCCATATAATTTACATCAGTTTAATATTTTGTTTTTGGGCAGTCTAATGGTGCAACCTGCAGCAGACATACTATATAAAATATATACTTTGAGCGAGCTCTGCAAACAGGATATTGAGTTATGTGGTGTCCTGAAATCCTCAGTTAACTAACAGTAATTGGCTCTCAGTCATCTGTGTATTAAGAAATTAATTGTTGGTTAATATCAACAGTTATTGTTGCTTATATTATCCTCCATAACCACACCACCTTTAAACTCTTTAATCCAATACTTGTGCTTGTTTTTCTTTTCCTTTAGTATTTGTCTGTCTGCAGTATTTAAGTCTACACCATCATTTAAAGGTCCCATAATATTCAGTTTTCATGATTTTCTTTTCAAATAAACTATGGCTCAGGATAAGAACTATGTTTTTCATGATATTTTGCAAATAAAGACTAATGCTTGATTTACAGTACAGTGCCCTGGCATGTGCACTGCGTCTCATGCATGCACCAGCCTTGCCAGCTATGATTGTGCCTAGGTGAGCAGAGCATGTACTGCTTCTGTTTAGCTATCTTTCTTTGCTTTAACAAATCTGGGTTTCTGGTGCATTCTTCAGTATCAGACTGCAGAATTTTGCCAATCGCCACAATTGGTCCATCTTGTTGTTGTTCATAGCGGCAGAATGGACGTGAGGTAGTGTTTTCACCGTTAGTCCCACCTCACTACTCTGACAAACCAATCAACCAATAAAATCTGGGGTGTCTGCGACCCCTGGCACGTAGTTACATTTTACTAGCCGGACCCTCTCTGCAACCTGCTGTAGGCGCTTGAAGCACCCTGTGCAGCTCTGTGACCACCGTTACCGTCAAAGTATAACTTAAGGTCCTAATATAAAGTCCTCCCAGGCAGGACAGTCACAATACTGGGCCCTGATTGGCCGACAGCACCAGCTCCTCTAATTCAAATGACATAAACCTGCTGAGTGGAGGCTTTCTAGTTCAAATGCTGCAATAACATGACAGGCATGACAAACATGACCGACACAATTGGATGGATTTCTTTAGTGAGGGGAGCCAATCAGGACCAGACCAGTTGTGATGCGTGTTATACTTGAACCTGCCTGTTTTAATCATATATGTATATAAATAGAGGAATGTTTTAGTTCCTACAATAGGGCCCCTTTAAATTCTCACATATCCTGTTGTTTACACAGTATGTGGGTCCACAGCGGCATTTTTTTCTAAACTTTTTATGGGGGTACATAGTATACATACTGTACATTCAGGTACAGATTCACAATATAAACAACATTTATCTATTTCTCCTTTTTATACCAGACAAATTTATAAAAAACAGGAATGACTAACTATAGATAAATAGAAAACACAATAATGTTTAACCCAATATTTCCTCATTTTTTTGGTTTTTGTTTTCCTCGAGGATTTCAGCACATGAGTGTACATAGGCTGTGAGACCACAGCAGCAGTGCTTTGCCCCCTGTGCATATGCTATATACACTCGCCAGCAGCCGGACCATCTCCTGCAGCATTTCCACAAACAGTGCTTCAGCGTTGCAGTGGGAGGTCTGTGAGAGCGGTTTACCAAACATACCCACCGGCCCTGTTAACTCGCCCCTGTGACGGCTGG
>CABFOQ010000599.1:0-16907 GCA_900660455.1 Gephyroberyx darwinii | reverse complement strand
CCGCCGCAACCCCCCCCCCCTCAAACGTGACAGGAGAGAAGAGACACCGGCGATGGAGCTCCACACCACAATTCCATTATTTGGTGTTTTGCCTGGTGACCGTGGCAACCATGGCGTGTAGTTTACATCACTTTCATGCTCATCAAACCACAGGGTGAAGATGATCACTAAGAATGGCTTTGTATTTAGTGGCGTTCACTGTCCTCTCTAAGGGGTTGGAAATACATAAATCAAGCTAGAAAAATGCATCCCACCTGCTGTCAATATATTTTGTATAGTTTTCTTTATGTTAGTGGCGTTATTCCTTTTGCATTGTACATATACTGCACTGTTGTGATAGGAAAACACATTATGTGTGCTCATTGATTTTGGGTGTTGTTGCCACGTCTGTAAACATTGGACTCATGCTAGTTTGTATGTTTGTGAAATGGGCATGGTTGCATACGTATACCTGCAGAAACTGGGTGAACTCTGCATAGCTGAGGTGCTTCTTTCGTTCGTAGCCAAAGTGTAGCCTGATGAACTCACATTCCCAGTTGAAGGGGATGTGGTGGTGGACTGTGGTCTGGCTGAAGATATCGCGCACATTCTCTGCAAGAACAAGAACCGAATGAGCAATAACAAGAGACAGAAGGAAAGACATGCAAGATGCAATGGGTTTTTTTTTTTATTGAAGTCTGCCTCACGTCCTTATTCCATTTGTGGATAACTCCGTTAAAGTGGAGGAAAGAGTTAATGTGAACTGGGGGGGCTGAATAGGCTGCTTGACAGTCCCACTCCCTTTACATTGTGGAGGGCTGTGAGTCGATCCAGGAAATTCTCTGTATAAGCACTGCTCTCAATTTCAGTCGCCTTTATGGAGGCCCATTCCACACAAAGAGCATTGCCACAGCTCCTTTGTAAAGCCTCTGCATCCCTTGGTTTGTGACATGCTGGATTCATTTCTCCTCTTGTCAGATGGTACTGGTTATAATATGATGTTCCCCACAGCTCGTCCACTATTCTGCCCTGAGATGAGACCTTGAGAATACAAGCAGCTGGCATCTGTAATACTCTATAGGCTCCAGAAGCCCAGAAAAGAGAAACGTGGCTACTGCAACATTCATTGACTGCACATGCTGCAGTAGAGTAGCAGCCGAAACCCTTCTATATTATGCTCATTCACACACACACACACACACACTACAGTAGTTTTTGGGCCCCCACCACCATCAAAGTTCATTCCTGATCAATAACAACTACGACAATAAAAGCCCCTTTCATTACCTACATGAATCAGATATCATCCAATGCGCTCATTTAATGCTGTGGTGTACATGTATATATATATATATATATAACATGATGCTTAGTCTCCTGTAGGTAAGATGTAGCAGGAAGTACACTCCCACACCAGCGTGCTGACGTCCATTTCCATGTACATACCAAAT
Source organism: Gephyroberyx darwinii (assembly GCA_900660455.1). Classification (NCBI taxonomy): domain Eukaryota; kingdom Metazoa; phylum Chordata; class Actinopteri; order Trachichthyiformes; family Trachichthyidae; genus Gephyroberyx; species Gephyroberyx darwinii. The sequence continues at coordinate 15,477 of CABFOQ010000599.1, read as the reverse complement.
GAGATGTCCCCTGTGCCAGTCTTGTCAAACAACTGAAAGGCAACTATGAACAGGGCATCCGGGACACATAGAACTGATTCAAAGGCCAGAAACTCCTGGAAAGAGATCAGTCTGTTTGGACAAGAAAGAAAGAGTGCTATCTGAAAAAAGGACATATCTTTGCCAAAACTGCATCACAATCTGAATTCATGTATCACTTAATGACAGCTGGGCTGACCAGTAAAGCCCCATCAAATAGTGAATGATCGGGACAGCAATGTAATCCCGCCTCTCTCTCTTTTTTTACAGCTGTTAGTAGCTTTTTGAGTGACAGGCGTGCTGACAGTGTAACCAATAATTTAGTTTATGCTCTACAATCTAATAAATGTGAAAACATGCAGCTATGGTCTTCGGCTGTTTTAAATGCACACACCAGTGTTATTAAGGACCATCAAATATACAGCATCTTATCTTATCAGTGGATTTTCCAATCAATCAACCATAGGCGTAACACTGGCTGATAAAGAAGGCTATTGAGGCTGTATAAACATCACTGGGATAAATCATTAACAGTCTCCCTTGCCATAGTACACTTTTTTTTGGTAGTGTAGTAGTCAACAATTCACTATTAAATGGAGCACAACAGGTGGGGTACCAGAAAGAAAAAAAATGGTTATAGGGATGTCAGAGTGGTCTTAAAGGATGAGTATCCATGTGGGTCTTTGACCTGAGAGGGTCCCAAGAACCAGGTGAAACTGGAATCTATGGTTTGGTTCTTTGTCGATACCCATAAAAGCTACATTTGGCAAAATGGGTGGGAGTCACTGTGACATATTTCAAATTTTGGACATAATCTGAATCACTTTAGGTATGTCATTCACGAGGTATGATAAGTGTACAGGAATTTGTCTTGGTGAAATTGGTGTGGGAACACAGTTGATTTAGGGTGATCTGACCAGGGATACTGAAGCTTATTGCGCCTGCCTCATCGCTCCCACTCATTTAGCATTGGTTGGTGATGCACATGGGAAAATGACCCAAGAGGTAAATGCACCAACTCCAATTTCACCTGGTTCTTACATTACATTGCTCTTACAATGAAACATAAAAAAACATGTATACAGCAGTGGCGGCCCGCAACTACCAGAAAAAATGAAGACGATGAAATATCATGTTTACAAAAAACTAAAGCTGAACTAGGGCAATCACAGTACAACGTGATAACAAGAGACATTTTTTGGAGCTGATATTGAAGAGAGAGCCTAGGTTCCAGAAGCAAAAATATTCCTACAAAACATTTCAGGTAGTTAGAGACATATCCCTTAAGTAATCAAGATGTTTCAGAACAGTAGCAGCCTTCATGATGTCACTACAGGTGCTCACCCATCTTTAGTGGTGTCAGCCACTCCAGCAATAAGCTCCACCGTTTTAGGATTGTGTTGAGGCTGTGTGTGCAGACCCAGGTAGTTCTGGACAAAGTCCCTGGGGGTCATGTAATGCTCCCCATCCTCCACCACGCTGGCGTACTGCAGGAGAGACAAAGACACAGCTGGGGACTAGCGTATATGTTCAGAAGTGTCTAACACCACCGTGCGGGGGTGTGCATCACAAATCAGTAAGAGAGAATTATGATTCGTGCATGGTTAAGAACGTAATGGGAAAGAAGAAAAAAAAGCCGATAGGTGATGCTGAGAGAAATCAACAAGTCCGTCTTTGTACTGCCGGTCCCTCGATTTGTATCTCCTTTCTTTGTGACAATAAGATATCTGTTCTGACTGCCCGGCGTACAGTTTTGTATGCCAGTCAGCGCAATTGATTTTTGCTTTTCCCTGCTCTACCTAGCGTTTTCTATTAATTCAATGCTTTGAGGCATCCCATCAATGACAATAAGGACTCAAAAGCAGCGGTCTCTTTCAAGTCACCAGGCTCCTTTCACTTTGTGCAGTTTTTGTAAGGTATAGATATAAAACATCTCGGCTACTTGTATACACCTCTTCAGCAGATGAAGGGGTCTCTATTTAAAAAGCAAAGCAGCCAAGTATTGATACACAATATGACATATATAACATTATGTACAATGTAAATGGGTCATCACTGTGTAATACACTGGAATAAACATGTCCTGCAATGTGCTATCAGTGTGTTACCTCTACATAAGCACTGTTCTGATGTTGCAATGAAACTCTTGTATGTGGCAGACCCTGATGACGGCAACCACTGATCCATCAACAAATGCAACTACTGAATGTGCTGCCCTCCATTTGATGGAAGCGAAAGCAGCCAAAGTACCGAGGCGCTACAACCGAGCTCTCGCCGAGGCTTTAAGACGAAAGGTCATTTTTAGAGTCTGGGTTGGGTTTCAAGTTGGAACAGAGATAGCTCTGGAAATACAAGCGCCACATGAACTGGCAGCAGAAAGGCCAGGCTCGTGGAATCCGGCCAAGCTCAGATAGAGAGAGCAGGACAGAGGGACAGAGACAGACCTTTTCAGGGGGAAAAAAGCCTACAGTCCACTGCACCCTCCCAATTTAACGTTTTAAGTTAAAGTATTAATTCCGGCAAATTTATTAACACATTTCTCCATCATGTAATTGTGTATCCATTCACCCTCACGGTGGGACTCAAGTAATTCTTGATCAAATTATACAGGCGGTCAGAATGAGCATCCATTAATTAACTCCTCCACCTGAATGTGCATTGCAAATTATGCAGCCCTCTTGCAGTGGAGTGATGAGAGGTTCAGGGACTGTAGGCAACTTGTAACTCAAATAAGGAGACTATTTACAGGAGCATCTTGTTTGGAGTTAATGCTCCAAACAAGATCTGTGGGCTAAACAAATTTACAAAGAAATGACAGGTATCTGTGGCTTTGAAAGGCAGTGCGTGGTAAGAAAATCAAATTATATGTCACGTGAATATAAGACAAAAACACAAGTCACACGAACACAAGTCAAGGCAAGGGGAGATTCTTGGTTGAAGCAGATCCAAAATTAGTCGAAGCATTTGTGTGACCTTTAAACTATGCATCCCGTTGGAGACAAGACACACACTACACACTGAAGTACACACATTAATAGGCTAGTTGTTTTGTGTATATACTGCCTTGCCTTTTAAATACACATTGCTCGTGTGAATAACAGTCTTACCTTCAGAAAAATAGTCTTCAAGTCATGGGGGTCGGCTCTTTTGGTTGCTTGCACCTAGAAAATACAAGTTAGAATATGCCATAATAAAAACAAGGTGGTGAGACAGTGGACGTGTCATGATGCTGCCTACAATTAAGGCAGCAAACAGATAAGTTCAGCCCATCACTGTTCAGCTTTGATTTTCCGCAGGATCGATCACATTGCGACTGTAACAACAAATACAACACCCTGACACCAAGGCGGAGTGTTACAGCAACCGTACTACCATCTTCAGATGACCATACATCGCCAGGTCCTCAGTAAGACATTGCTGTAACAGAGTAACAACATTACAGCTCTCTCTCTCTCTCTCCAAGGCCAGGGGAGATGCGCCAATGTAAATATGCTCAAAAAAACACAAGAGGGGTGTTAGGGGGGCAGGGGGGTCTCCGCTGCAGTTGAGAGAGAAAGTTACGAACGCACACGTCCGCGGAGAAAAGCCGCCTCCCGTATCCAACCGTAGCAACCCGCGTTACTAGCTTTAAAATCAATATCTGATAAGAAATATTGACGGGAGTCACCTTGACCGCCATGCTGGTTGTGACGTCAGCTACAGTAGACTAGCGCAGGCGCTCGGCATAAAGTAATACGAAGATGACAGCATGCACGACAAGTGGGAAAGACGTTAAAAAGGGGTGTCCTTTTCTTTTCCTTTTTTTGCTCTTGCGTCGCTCGACGGGGTGTATCATGAGGGGGATAGGGGGGATATTACAGCACTTCCTGCCCACTTGGGTCAAATGAGGACTTGGTTCACCGCTGTCCTGTAGGCTAGACTAAGAACGCATACAATAAATGCGTTGAACAAGTTCTTATGATTTTATTGATTATCTAAGACCGGTGATGCAGTGGTAAACAAAAATGTGGTTCATCATGAGACAAACAACCACCGATGTAAACGAATTTCTCGAATTTTAGAGAAACTTGCACCAGTTTGATGCTTATTATGATGTGAAGTTGCTGCGTATTTACATCAGAAGGACGTGGGTCAGCCCAAAAGGTGGGCAAACTGACTTTAAGCGGTTTTATGTGGAATTTACTTTAACAACACTTAAACTCTCTAACCGCTCGCTGTCGCGGTATCTTCTCATTCCCTGCATTTACAAAAAAAAAACTACAGTGCATTCAAGTTCAGAGGTCAAGCAGCATGTATTGCCTCCATGCAGACACAATTTGTTGCCTAAGGATTGTAAAAGCTATGGTATTGTTCAGGAAAGGGATAATCTAGTGCTGACAGTGTAGTAGGGGTAAAATTACAGTGGCTTAAACATGACTTGGTAGGTCATTCATTGATGCACCTGGAGGACACAATTGTTGAGGCTGGGCTGATAGCACAGCATTACCCCAGTTCAGGGGGGTTGTTCAGACATTACACTTTCCCCTACAGAGCCAATTCCCATTTATTTTATTGAGATATCACTGTATTGTAACCCACCTTGTGAATGCCAATTTTTAAGGTTACATTTCTTCATTTTCATGGGTTTGTCCAAATGATGGCATATTTAACGTGCATGTTTTATCTGACAACATAATATTTGCCACCTGTTTATCATCACACTATTTTTATACACTACACACACTATGCTTATATTAAATAGTTTGAGTAGCTCTTCCAAGGTGAAAGTTAATATTTCTGTGCAGTGATTTCGTTGCATTCTTCTTCTTCTTGAATTTCACTAATTTTTGTTACTTTGCCAGAACCATATTGGCGAATTCATAAGAAGACCATGCGATCGACTATAGCCCAATGTCCATTGTCTATTTAAGAAAATAATAACCAATTGTAATCTCAAATGTAATAGTGTTACTGCAAACTTTCACTTTCCTGTATATAATTTAAAGCCTACATAAACCATAATAATCACCCACCCAAATAACTGCTATTTCCCATTGACATTACGTAAGTAATAGACTATTAGTAGACATTTTATATAGCCTATCTAATAGCCTATGCATTTCAGTTGCCTCGCCAGGAAGCGCTGAAAAACAGATTCTTTCCGCCGCATAGCATCATCAGCGGCGGAAACGCATGGACCCGGAAGCCCTTGTGATTCCGCGGGTCTTTTAGGACGACACACAGTTCCACAGCACTGGTATTATTACACAAACAGTGTGCAGAAATGGCGGGTAAGTGGCTAAACACATACATTTAATGCAGTTGCTATAACTTGACTCAGCGACAATTGTCATTATTTCTGCTTTAATCCCACTGGAGTTGTCGATTCCAGTAGAAAGCATACTGTCAAAGAAAAGTACGCGACGTGATCGTATTCTGTCAACAACAGCAAGCTACGCTAGGCTAACTAGCTGTGGGAGCTAACGTTACAGTACGAGTAAGGGAGCTCCAGAGGCCCAGTCTGCTAACGTTAATAGCATGCTAGCTGGCTATCACACCAGATGCCATATAACACGTTTGATGTATTTTTAAGTTGAATTTATGTCTTGAATGTTTCGACAGATGGGCTGCTAATGTAACGTTGGATGGCACCGTGCAGGCACAGGCACCGTGCCTTTGTATTTTGCTTTGATGAGAGAGGGAGATGACAACAACACAGCGACACTGTCTTTGGGTTTGACACATCGATTTACCCATCAGAATGAAACGCTAGCTTTCCTGACCCTGTCTATACGGGATGACGCTGTTTGGTATCCGGCTAGCATGTGTTTATGTCGCTTGGACGGCCTCGAAATGTTGCTGTCATTCATGAGTCCGAACGCGACCCATGCAAAACCAAAAACCTGGAGGAAGTCCTGACCATATACCGTGCAGCTGGTGGTCGAAGACGGGGTCTAAAGCTATGGCTTCTTTCTTGAGTATAACGTTATCCATAACGGACATATGTGAAAAGTGGCCACTCCAAAGTTGGATCTTGTTGTTTAAATCCACATAGTGTCTGAGAATGTCCACCATTTGTCCTACTGCGCAAGTGCCGATCTACACGTCAATGTGGCGTTATACATGGATCAAACAAATGCTACAAGACCATAGTGTTGCATCACACAATGATCTTTATTGGGTTCGTTTGATCGATATATCACTCTTATTTTGAAATTTGATCTGCGAGTGCTAGAGGCACGGGCGGGGAAAAGCGCTTGCGCACTAGTGCTGGGCACTTCGAGTCTTTTCGGCGATTCGTTCATTTCGAACCAGTACCATAAAGTAAATGAATTCTAGTTTTTCGGGTTTTCACGTTTTTTCATAGATTGAGTTATTAGGTCTTCATAACTTCCGGGGAACGTTCTGTGTGGCTTAAGCATCAAGTGTCCTTTAGTGCTGTTCACCTTTTAGGCCAATGAACCATACAATTCGGATTCTGAAATATGTTATAGACCCACGTGATATTAATTCTTCTGCCTGATTTCAGTGGAATTCGATCTATAGAATTTAAGATTAAATCTATTTACCACACGTTTACCAGACTACATTACCCATCATCCATTCGGTTAAAAACAAGACTCAACTTCCTAGTTTGAAATGTTCTAAATACGTAGCAGGCAACTTTCAGTGCAAAGTTAGCATTCGATGACAATTCTTCATTTGAAGTAGTTTATTGTAGAAGTGATGAGTTTGCTAGTAATCCTACTTGCTAATGTTGCGCTATGGTCTTTGGCTCTAGTGTTCACTGTCACCCACCAGATAATATTTGAGTATGCTCTATACGGTGAAGAGAGTTATTTCACAGGAAATTCTGTACCTGCACTTATAAGCACACAGTCTTGTACCCAAGTGTTTCCCCACCAAAGTTACATAACATTACAGTCATTTAGCAGACTCTTTTATGCAAAGCGACTTACAAGGGTGATACTTGACACTAGTTAACACTATGTGGGGTTCGAACCCACAACCTAAGCTGTCCGGGCCAGACCAGGCCAAGTTATGTACGTCTCGTAATTGCTTATGTAACTGTGGATGCTGAAGATGATTTTGAACAATTGCTATTGCTCTGTTTAGTTGATATAAGACGTGTCCCTCGTGTGTCTATGGAAAATCGTGCTAACCGCTAGTAAACCAGTAGGCCGTCTTTGGTTAACTTTCAGCACTCCATACAGGGCAGGACATGCTAATAATTGTTGCTAGTATTGTAGCATATCCTATCTAATTTTATCATTAGATTATTAAATGGGGACTTACAAAGTCATGGTCTTGTTGAAAAACCTCATTGCTGTTGGACTCACAATGAGCTTTGATGCCAAACACGGAGTGGGAGGTTCAATTTACTTACCAGTCCGTAGCATTTCAGAGTCTGTATGTTTCGAGCTTGAGAATGGTTTGCTCAAAAGTGTTCATTCGTTGTTTTTCCCCTTGGAGGTTTTACACGGGTTGCCTTTGGGTTCAGGATGCAAGAAATTACAAATTAATTGGCATCTTGAGGCCGTTTGGGCTAACACCGATCCCAACATATTTTTGTGAGCAGTAATACAGCAGAAATAAGAAATAAAGTCAACACCTCCACTGAAAGCTGATTGGTTCCCATCTTGTACCTCAGTGACACTGCTGGGATCATGTCAAGAATTTTCCAAAGCGACATTGTCAGGCTTTCACTTGCTCGATGTCGCTCTGTGTGACAAATGAAAGTTGATGTTTGATGTTATGCAAATGAACTAGATGCAAAATGAAATTAATAAAATTATAAAAATACAAAATAGGTCAACGTAAACCAATGATATTAAACAGACTGAGAATTTGATCCGATGTTTAACCCCAAAACACACTCAGTGAAATGACCCCCAGCAAGGTGACGAAAAGTGAATGCTCACGCTTGGTGTGCATGTACAGTAAAGTTGATGGTTCTTTTCTCTCTTTAGGAATCAATACGATGGAGAAGAAACTCGCTGAATACAAGTGCGACACCAATGAAGCTATTTGTTTAAAGCTAGGTATGTGCAGTTTCCTTTATTCTCTTGTAAGTCTTGTGAATTGATGCTATAATAAAGGTGTTAATAAGATGAGTGTTTCATAGAATTACTTATTTTGTATCAAAAATTCGGTTCACCTAAACTGTTAACCTCCTCTTCCTTTTCCCTCAGTTCGCTTTCCAGAGGATGTGGATGATGATAGCACTACATTCCACCCTGAATACAGCCACCAACTTTATGGAGATGAGTAAGTCTTATTTGTCATTGTTATTTGGCTTTACTTTAATTTTTACAACTACCACACATTCAATCCCTGTGCAGAGGATGACATTGTTAGCAGCTCAAAGGGGTTTTCAGAGCATGCATGCTCTTCAGCATTATCTTGATATTTACATTCATACCTGAGAGCTGTCTGGCACATCCAGTCTCTTAACTGTTGGCCGCTGAGCAGCCACACTGTAGCAGTAGGGGGTAATGTGCCTTGCCAAAGGGTAGTCAATGGTAGTTGTTGAGGGAGGAGAGCAGGACTCCAACATAATTAGACATTGTTGAAAATGTTGGCAAATGTTTTATCAGCAATTAGTATTTCCCGTTGTCGAGTTGTCTTCAAACACACTCAAGCTACTTCTACTTCAACTCACTTTTCATTTGTATTTTGAAAATGGCTGATGATCAGCTCTGAAGATGATGAGCCCTCAAGCAAGCCCTCAAAACTATCACTAAAGTACAGCAAAGTGTGCAAATGTAGTGTTAATGTAGTAACATGCACACTGTGTAGTACTACAGTAAGTATGTAAGATCATACATAAGTAGGAATCTGAGCTAAACAACTTTGGAACGACTGTTCCAAAAGACTATAGAATTTCAGTCGTGCTACAAAAAGTGACAAATCTACGCTTTTATTTAGAAGGCAAAATGGCCTTACTTCCTGTGTTATTCTGGCTATCTCTGGCTGGCTTGACATTTATTCTCTAGCATTTGTTAAGAAAACCTCCTGCAGAAAATAGCAGAGCATTGTAACAGTAAGTGCTAATCTGTTACATAAGCACATTGATCAACCTGAGATAACTAGATGCAATATTTTTATCAGGACATGTAAATAAAATATCCTTTTTATCTTAACGAGCAACAAACACTGTCGAGCTCTCAACTAGTACTAGCACACTACATACACAATACAATACATTAAGCTAATGTTGACCAAAGCAGCAGTAGTAATGATGATGGTTTCAGTTTTGATCATGTGGCGTCACGGCAGTGTTTACAGTTCTGCTTGAGCCAACAAACCAATTAATCGCTACAGTAATCATCAGAATAAGCATTTGTTGCAGCCCTAGAGGAGCACGCGTTACCCGTTCACTTACCCTACCAAGATTTTCACACCAGGTCCAGGGATTTGATTCGGTGACCTGCTGCTCTAATTTCTCTTACTTTTAGCCTACTGCCTTCCCTGATTCAATTTAGTGTCTACCAAAAACTCTGCCATCTTATCTGTAACCTTCAGGGCAGACCTGGCAACATGACAGATTTCTTGTTTTTATGCTTATGTTTCGTACTGTATCATGATTTATTCAGATGGTGTATTTACTCTGGTTATTCTAGTCTTTCTTGGCACAGAACATGGAGGGAAGTTTGTAAAGATGTGATGCTTAAAGAGAGACATTGCTATTGGACTGGAGCTACAATACATTACTGCCTGCGATGCGTGCGTCTATCTGTAGGCTTACAGTAGCATGTCATTACGCTCTAGATGGCATTTCTAAATCAGTCGAAACGAGGCTTAGTTATTTTTGCACTTGCCATAATCAGCTCAAAGGGAACTCAGTAATTGGGACATTAATTATTTCAGTAAGCCTAATTGCTAGTAAAGCTCAATCACGCAGTTGCATAATGTGTTTACAACATCTGTGTTGACAGCCTGCGAGCGTAATGCTCTACAGGTGATTCGGTGGCCAAAGAGAGACCTCAAAGGTCAATGCTATTCATGCAATTCATGGCTAGGCCTAGAGGAGGCATTTATCCATCAGTCTGTGTATATGTTATTAGTTTCATTCATGAAATATGAAAGTCGTGTTCAGGCTTTTGTTATTGACCCTCTGATATGAATTCATCCCAGACTACACACTCCTTAAGGAAAAGGCTACAGTATTTTGTTTGTGTTTCCAAGTCACTTCACAGACACTTTTTTTTTCCCACAGTGAGGTGGCTTTTGGATACAAAGGCCTCCAAATACAGCTGTACTACAGTGCTGGAAACCTGAGCACCCTTTTCAAAGTGAAATACTCTTCAAAGGTCACTGAGAAGTTTGATTGTGTAGAGGTAAGATATGTATTTATGTATTTAGCGCAGTTTCAATGAGAATACCAGTGTTTTGGTGGGTGCTCAATGCCATTTTTGTCTTGGGACTAGTTTATGTCGTATACTTGGAGTTGCTCGGATAGTATCTGCAGTGTTAAAATTGGTGAGTATTTGTACACAGATTAGCAAATTAAGCTGTCCCGATACTATAAAGAGCTCCATCACACCAGCCAGAGACGGTCAGAATAATACTAGAAGTGAGGTAATTCTGCCTTCAAAATCATAACATTTTATTATATTATTATATAGTATAAAATATATAAAAAATGTGAATGAATTGAGTTCCCCTTTAATATGTGTACTTAGGTAATCAAAAAGCTGCAACACATGTTTATCAAGCTGGATTTATTCTGAAATTTGGACCAAAAGGAGTTATTTTTTAAATTTGGGCTGGCTCGACATTGGTAGGCGAACCAACATGAAAATGCTGAAATGTCGCCATTTGTGAAAAAGAACCTTCTGCTCATTTTCCATTTTATTATTGTTGCTATTATCATTTTCCTTTATTTGATTGAGGATTGTTTCACAATTTTCGCTGCATGTTTTGCTCAAATGAAGCACTTGTTCCTGTAATTGTTCATAATAGGCCAGTACTAGGCGGCATGAATTAATTTTAAGTGGTACTCGTATCAGTACTCCTACAAGTACTTGGTACTGAAAATTTGGTGTCGGTGCACCTCGACAATACTGTTGTTTTGCCATTTTTATCTATTATTAAGACAATGGGTAACCATGTCGTGCTGATTGATTATCAAGTTCATAGGCTTTTGCTGTATCTGAAAATGTAATGTATAATACCAGCTGTTGAGGTGCCACTTTCTCTGAAAAGTCACTCTATTATGCATTAATGTCATACATTTTACATTACGTTACATTAGTCCTCTCACCATCAACATACCTAGTTGAGCAATAATTACAGAATCCACCTTGTACCATTGACCACGCTTTTTCCCAAAACCCTGTTAGCTACCCTGCAGGAACTCCATGAACTAAGGGGGCTGGATTAGTTTGTGGACTTGTTGCAGGAACGGTTTTTAGTGTTTAGCAGTGGGGACAAAACATGTAAACCTCATGAAACAACAATTTTTATTTGTAAGGTAATTATTGTAAAATGCATGTGACTCCTTTTTTATTAATATAGCAGCATGTAAAGAAGAGCAGTGAAAAGCTCTTCATCAGAGCTTGTGTTTATGGCACAGTGGAGCAACATTCAGAGAACTTGGGACACTTCTTATCATGAGTTTTGATAGTGTTTAAGGTACATTTTCTGAGGAGGACTACAGCAGTGATAAACCAAATCTAATGATGTCAGATGTTCAGTGAACAGATGCTCAGAATAATTCTTTGGGATGCTTTCTGATACTGCACTTTGGCCTCTGACACTTTTATAGTGCAAAGTAAATGTGCTGAGAAAGATCATTGTTTGGTGACAGCCGGTGTGTCTTTGTGTGTGTAGATTGAGTGGCAGCATTGCAGATGATCCTGTTAGACCAGACATGATAGCTGATAGGACTTGTACCTCACCTGCACCTGTAAAGGATTAATAACCAAGTTGGCTGGCTGGTTAAACTGACAAGACACCAGCTAGACTGAATTTTGTACTCCGTCAACTGTCTGTTAAGCAAAGTATGTTAACATTCACACTAAATGAATTGGGCAAGCAGTGCTACATTTTACGAAACGGTTGTTAAATGGCTTGCATGTTGCTGTGCATTCCTCATGGTGCTGCTGCAGTGGAACCGTCTGCAAGCTTCATGTTACTATTATTTTCTGCTGTTCGAGATAAACTTGCGATGGTTTGTTTAAAAGAACAAGTGCGCTGTCACTTTATGTGATTGTGAGAGGTGGGTATGTGTGGTTGGAGTGAGTTGTTTTTAAGTCAACAGTTTCAATGTGTTGTGGTAGCACAGTGTTGTTGGAAGTACGAGAATCACTCAACAAAATATTTCATTCATGCATTGGACTTATCCACTACATCTAGAAAATCACGGAGCTACTTCCTGGTCTGTGAACGCACCATGCACCAACCCGGAGCTGTTCGCGCTTGTGTCACTTCTACTGTACTGCCTGGGGTACGAGCTACGCTGTACTGACGCAGGGCTCTTTGGGCTCTGGAGGCCTAAAGAACGTTAAATTAAATTAAATTAAATTGAACTCGTTAATTTGAGCAACAATGTAAATTATTGTTGTAGATGTGAGCTTACATGAGGTTTTAGTAAGGCCTTGGACAAACAAGTGAGAAACAATTGCGTCCCATCCCATAAAGAGTAACTAAGCATATGACTATAAAAGCACTATTGACAGAAGCTTTTTATTTGAGAATTTTTTTTTGCTTCCACCTCAGGACAATTAGAATTTCACGATGTCCATGAAAAATATTTTAGTTTGGAGACCTGATTTTCCGATGAGATTTGGTGTCCCGTGACGGCGTCGAGCTAATCCTAACAGCATGAGGTAGGAAATGAGGGTTTCATTTCACGTGTCAACTAAAATACTTCGAAAACAACATCAAACACATCAAACACATCAAATCATACCACATTTGATGATTTGTAATTAGCTCTATAGTTTCGCAAGACGAGTGGTATCTTTTGATAGACTTCTACTAGGCAGCTATACTGAATAGTCGCCTTCATAATTTGATTAGAGGGCCTGTGTGACCACTTATCTTCAGGGGGAGTAGATAGACCTTAGCTATGTGTTTTTTTTTCTCAGCTGATTGGAGAGATTACAGCAAAAAGAGGCACAAAACTATAGCATTGATTACTTAGCCAACTTTGTATGGAGGCAAAGGGCTGCCTGCTCTGTGGGCTATTTTCTTTGTGCCTTGATGTTGTTTCTTAGTTAACTGGAGTGAGTCAGGGCCACTCTCTGGGTGGTGACATTATTCCAGTAAGAGATCTCCTGTTTTGTTAGACTAATCTCAGCCCACCGTAGGCCCCTGTGCCAGTACACTAATCCTACTCCTCCCTGTCAGAAGAGAAGGGGTTTTTAAAGGTTTTGTACGAGGGGTCTAACATCAGGCATTGATTTTTAGAGGTTTCTGTGATTGAATCAGCAGGAAGAGGAATGTGCCCCTGTTGGATATCTCATAAATATATTTCCAGCAGGGAAATGTAGCACTAAGGATTATCAGGAAAAAAAAAAAAAAGTAAGCCATAGACAGTCCATTTCTGGAAACCGATCTGGCATAGTCTTGGGTTCAACAGAGGCAGAGGCATCCATCCTCATCAATGCATGTATTTATCAATTAATCAATATTCTGTTAGTTTTCCTTCTTTTTTGAGACTAGCATGATACTTAAATATAAGTATTCAAGGGAATTTTCTTCATTTGGTGTGTTTTGTAAGCGTCAAACTTCAGAATTGACAGACCAACAGCTGATGAGTTGCAAAATAGCAGGTAGTAATGCAAATTGCTTGTACTGGTAGCTCTTCCATAGAGATTTCACAAAAGGCCACTGACTGCTTTGAATATTTCCTAAAGCTGTCAATACAGCAAACATGCAGTGTGAATGAAAGAATTAGCGCGGGCCCCATTGAGGTCGGGTGATTCAACACTGGGACATCTGTCCTGCCGGGATGCGGCAGGGGGTTCCCCCATTGGGTGACGTGGCCTTCAACTGGTGGCAGCGGCGCAACCCTGTGGCGCACACACGAGGCGAGGGCTAGGCGTCCTGCGGAAGTGCCGAAATTTAAAAATGAGCCAGCGGGTTTGGCTTCTTCCGGTAGAGTGACGAGCCCCGCGTCACTTCTATCTCCGGCGATTGACGGTGATACCGCGCGAGCAAGCATTTACACCGGGTTCAAAAATAAGGTGTGCCATTATAGTTTTCCAGGAACATAGTTTTAAGAGTCACCAAACTGAAAACGCCATGGCTGTCTCGGTCTGCCACTACTTACTATTGACCCTTGTTAAGGGTTTGAGTGCAGCTGGTGTAGAGGTAGAGAGTTGGGGAGCAGAGTTCAGGCTGCATCTGAAGAGTGTTTGTCTCTGAGTGCATGTGGACTGTCTGGCTGCAGTGCAGCTGGTGAGAGAAGAGAGCTGGAGACAAGGGGAGGGAGAGATAGAGTTCATGCAGCTGCCACTTTGATACAAGACTCTCATCAAAAATCACCTTCTCCCCTTAAATCAGCCAAAAACACTATAATGCTGGATGTACTGTTAGACTGGAGACTAGTGGAAACCCCAATGTCTGTTTTGGTTACAATGTGTAATAGTTTAGATTAACACTCCCTACTCATGTGCCAATAATTGTTTTTAACTTTAAATTCTTTACCAATTTCCTAATGAATTGGTCATATTTTCACGTCAGAATGGTCTTTTGCAGTAGATTAAGGAGATTTCTACCTAAAATATTTCAAACACAACAAATTAGATACTTAATACGCTCTTTGTGTCTATTCTGAGCGATAAAAGAAATTGAACAAAATCTTCTAAAGGCATATTGTTAAGTTTATATTCATGCCAAACTGAGGCATCTATTCTCAAAGGTTGTGCAATTCAGCGTCTAGTATGCAGGAGAGTGCCCGGGACAATGCGACTTGTTTGTCCATGGCCTTTTAAGCATGCTCCTTGTTCCTTAGAAATGCAGTTGAACAATTACAATGGTTAAGTGGCATTCAGCTGCAGGTGCATTACTCCCAGTTGGATATTAGCTGATGTCTGAAAGGGGGGGAATTAGCAGTATGTTGTATTAGCCTTTTGTAGTGCATTTTGTTCAGTCCCTTCTTCATTTCCAAGTTTTCAATGCTGAGCAGCAAGGGTCTCTGTACAGAACTAATGCCCATCACACATGTAAATGGTGTGAAAGGGCCGCCGAGCAAAGTGTTCTCATGTCAATCCTTGTGGAAATGGATACAATGCAAACATTACAGCTGAACTAACCACACGTTCTACTGAGTAAAGAGTCCAAGGGTAGGGCCCCTTTGTCTCCGAGGGTCTTTGAAAGACGCAGGGGCAAATTCATTTGATTGAGTTCGCTTGGCAGGATTAGAGGAGAGGCCTCTATTATAGATGCCCGAGGTTTGTTAAGTTGAGATCAATTCATTAGATTTTATTGCCTAGTGAGGAGCAGAAATGCTTTTATTGTGGCGACTTC
>CABFOQ010000598.1:0-14896 GCA_900660455.1 Gephyroberyx darwinii | reverse complement strand
GTGTTTGTGGGTGTGTGTGTGTGTGTGTGTGTGTTTGTGTGTGTGTGTGTGTTTTAGTTGTTCTCAAGGTCCATGACAGAAATGAATGTATAGTTCACCTGGCTAAAAATGCCACTTCCCACATATGGTGGGGAAATTAATCTGCACAAACATAAATGGTCATATGTACATCTGCAGTGCCATGTTACATTGGATACAGGAATTCTGCCTGCCAGATACTAGTCAGCAAAATTTAGAATGAAAGTGCAGTTTTCTTTTATAGCCAAAATAGCTGGCAGTTGCAGCTATACCTAAAAATCAAAGTAAATACTAGAAGCACTATCCACATTTTGATTTAGTTGAACTACCACCACACTACTAAAATGAAGTCAGTTTAATAGTTATGTAATGACTCACTTGTCACTCCAGGCTCCATTCCACTCCACCTGACCCCAGGGGTTTCTAACCCTAATTAGTTGCACCATATGTCCTCTGTACTCCACCTGAACACAGAATATAATGCCAACCAGTCTCAGTCAGTCAATGTAGCTGCAAGTGGCCATTACTGGGATCTAAGCCCAAGGAGCAAATTTGTCAGTGAAAATATAAGATTGATTCGTCATTTCTCTATTTGGCGAAAGGGTGCCAGACCATTTGAAAAACTGCCAATGTTGGCCTTATGGTAAAACTATAGAGTGCAACCAAATTTGGTCTGACAAACCTGGTTGCTTGAACATTTAGATGTTAAGGCAAGGCAACTTTTATTTATATAGCACTTTTCATACACAAGGAAGATTCAATGTGCTTCACATAAAATACATTTGCAAATACCAGATTTAAACAGGATTTAAAAAAGAAAGAAATGCTTCACACTGAGGGACTCAGACCCTACTGGGGGAGACACAGTACTCATGAGACACAGCTCATGTAACTGGTGGAACTCACTCAGTTAATGCACTGGAGGGAGTCACCCAATGTGCTTCACATAAAATCACGTAAAAATACATTTGCAAATACAATAAAACAGGTTTAGACAGATGGTTAAAAGCAGTGTGGGGCGTAGTAACTAAAAGCAGCGTCACCAGACAACTAGCAGACCAGTCCCAGATGACAGTCCCAACTAAGCCATTTTGTGTTTTATAGACAAGCAGCAGGATTTTAAAATCAATTATGTGGCACACTGGAAGCCAGTGCAGTGATCTAAGAACTGATGTATTCTGCTATCTTGGTCTTTGTCAGAACTCTGGCAGAATCCCTTCCTGTTAGTGTGTCTTCACTATCAACTTCCTTTGTGCGTCACGGCCATACCGTTACCAGTATAAAAATTCTGTGATACAAAGATTTAGGCAGTTGAAATATGCTGTGTGTAAAATTTGGTTGAGATTGATGAAACTCTGTAGGAGAAATTTGAAAAAAGGTGTTATTCCAAAGTTGGCCTGATGGTGGGGGTATGGAGTATGATTGAATGTGGCCTGACACACTTCTGGGCCCTTCCCAAACATATGTGAAATTTGGTTGCTGTAGTATGAAGCATTTAGGGCAGGGGTGGCCAATCATGTGCCATGGAGGGCCGAGAGTCTGCAGGTTTTCACTCCAACCAAAGAGTACAGCAGGTGATTTCACTGATTAGTTCCTCCTCTCTGGTTGAAGGCGTACTAATCAGTGAAATCACCTGCTGTACTCTTTGGTTGGAGTGAAAACCTGCAGACTCTCGGCCCTCCATGGCACATGATTAGGGGTTATGCCTCACTTCCTGTTTCCTTGTCTTCACAGTCAAATGGTTAGGAGTATAAAAACTCTGTATAAAGGCCATTATATATATATATACACTACCAGCCAAAAGTGGACACACTACTCATAGAAGGAGTTTTCTTTATTTTTACTATTTTACACATTTTAGAATAATAATAAAGTATCTTATATTTTAGATTCTTCAAAGTAGCCACCCTTTGGCACTAGGCATCAACAAGCATTAACAAAGGCACACAATCACTATGTGTGCCTTTAAAATGATGATTTAATCATTGTGGTTCAACATTCTCCACCAGACGCTAGTACCTACAGTAGACCTGTGTGTATTGTGTGTATAGATGGCAGCATATGATTCAGCTGTGGGTGACGACACACCCTGTTCCTCACCTGCTCTGCTCCAGTCACCGAGTAGGCATGGCCCTTCACCAGCTTACGATACGTGACGGCCTCTGAGTCTGCTGAGTTGGTGATCTGGGAGGGAGAGCAGAGCTTGTGAGGTAAACACCACCAGACACCGCAGGGATAAAGACTAATGTTTACATGAGACTGAAACGAGAGATTCAAACCAACATTGATGGAGCATCCCAGAAGAGAGCCTCTGTCCAGGGCCTTCCTGATGATTTTGAAAAGGTGAGGTCCAGCCTTGCTCAGGTCATGCTTCTCCGCGATGCCTCCGGTGAAGTCCTCAAAGCCCTCAATGGTGCTACCTCCAGAGAGGGCCTCATAGCACCCATTCACCCTAAAGGGAAGAAGGGTTGGTGAAAGACCAAACCAGACTGGATCAGACAGATATATAATGAGACAGAGAACCAACAACAGATAGAAATGGATCCCGGTGGTCCATTCCTCCATACTTAGCGTAGGCCTTCTCCAGCAGGGCACTCCAGAACTCGGTGCCCTCCGCTGAATGAACAAACAGCAGCTCCCCATTTCTGGTGGGCAAGCGGTCATCAACAACCACATCCACCCACTCACCAAACTGCCAGAACTGAGGACACACAATGAGCATAATCAGGCCACTCTTCATGTACTATCATTTTTGAGGAAATGAGGACATTTGAGGGTATAATTTAATAGACCGTATGCCATGTGTGGTATTGCTATCTCAGGCAGAGTATTGTGTTATATCAGAGAAGTACCTCAAAGTGAAAGATGCCAGCGTAGTCCTTGTCAAAGCCCTGGCCATGAGGGACAACCCGAGACAACACCTGCTTGTTGAGAGTCAATGAGGCAATGGCTGCCAGGAGCCAGCAGTCACCTGAACACAGATGAATTAGGAGGAATCCCATCCCAACATGTCGCACAGCACATTGAGCACATGATTTCGCATTGTTATGGTGACTCATCTCCAAAAAAACAGTAGGTATGCATTTTGTCTGCACACACCTTGTTGTGCAAACCCAATCCTGTTGTCTTTTCTCACTGCACTGCTCATCACCTGCAAGCCACTGGAATTTGATCTCACCCACATTGTATTGTATTGTAGCTCTACCTGACTGGGTGTAGACTAGGTGAAGGGATTGTGTAAGGGAGGTTGGTGAAGCCTTTTCAGTACACAGTGACAGATGAGCTCAGTACAAAGGCATTCACAAGGTTTTACAAATAACTGAGCACTGATCACATCCTAGGACAAAACAATAGTGTCAGAGGAGGAGCACAAAGTCAGTGAATGTGGTAACCGCATCGGTGTGTCAGTCTATTCAAATGTCTGTCTCTCTGTGAAGCTCTTAGAACAGCATGCAAAATAATTCAAATATTTATCAGGTTGCAATATGTGCACCCCTTGTAAGATACTGTAAAGGTCTAATTGTGATATCAAAATGTATTTGAATATAATTTATTGATTAAGTAAAGAAGATGTTTTCACATTGTATATATTGAGCACTTTAGATTGTTTTTCCTTCAAAGTTATGGAGGGATGCTCGTGTGTGTGTGTGTGTGTGTGTGTGTGTGTCTGTCTGTCTTACCAAGAGCTCCTTGACATATATCAGTCCTGGTAGCATCTTCAATTATGAATTTTGGATTGCCACACAATTCCTGGTCAAAACAATAAGAAATGTGTAAGTTTCGATCGCCTCCTCCTTTCTCTCCATCACCTGGAGCATTTGGCCTCTAGTCTGTTTGTCATGTATACACTCTCACTTGAATGACTAAGAATTGCTGGACGTTACAGCAATGCATTTCTTTACTCATGTAAAGAGTATGGGGTGCTGATAAATGCAGGAAAACAATGCCTGGGAACTGTGGGATGCTGCACTCTTTCTTAAAGTCATATATGATGTAGATAAATCATTCTAGGCAAGAACATTCTTCCTTTTCATCTCATAACAAGAGCCATATGGTGGATAGGATCGAGATAAGAGGCAGCCAGCAGCTGTACCATTTGGTTTATTGATAAGAAGGAACAGGCTGACATCAGCAGTGATGATAAATTAAAGTGATAAACAGCCAATCGAAAACGTGTATGTAGCCTATTTGGGCAACTTCTCATCAAGAAAAAAAAAACTTTTCACATAGGCTATACTTCACAATATGTTTAAAGTTTAGAGTTTAAAGATTGACAAAAAGTATTTGTAGAGAAATTCATTTGAAACACATGACTGGACCAGATAAACAAATATATGCTGTGACAGGCAATTTCCACGACAGCTGTGAGGAATGCATGAGAAGAAAATGTATTGCCCGTGTCCAAAAATGACATCTAAATTCATAGATGATGCATCTATGTGATGCATCTATGTGATGCGAAAGGTAAACACAATACAATATTTGAGCAAATCCGTGTATGTTTTGAGCATTTGTAAACATCTAAAATATATATATTTGCCGCCAGGGGAAAAGTGAAAACAGATGCGATGTTCACCACATGCTTGCATCTACCCACCTTGGGTCTCTTCCAGGTGATCCCTCGGACTTTGTGGGAATCTGGTCCGAGGTCTTTGAACCCTAAGGATGAGGTCAAAGCCTCGAAGGTCTCATCCTCAAACAGCTGTCCGCTCTCCAAACAGTTTCCTCTGAGAGCCTCGAAATCCTGGTTGAGATATTTCACCGCTTGCGAGTTGGACCCAATCCCCTGCGCTCTCTCTCGGTCGTGTTGCAGTTTGGACGCAATCCCTGACATTTTGCAAGAAGTAAACCTACTACCTTCCCTTCCAAAAGGTGTGTGTGTCTGTTTGTCCTGGCTGCGGATAACCGCAGGTAGCTAGGTAGACTATCATGTGCACCTCAACCCTGTCTCCTCCCTTTTTGTTCAAACCTGTCTTTGACTAAATTGGTATTATTAAGGTGCAGGGCCCGCTGGACTGGGATGAAGGGAGGAGTGTGTGTGAGTGTGTGTGCGTGCGTGTGTGTTTGTGTGTGAGAGAGAGAGAGAGAGAGAGAGACAGAGAGAGAGAGGAACCATATACGGTTTCATAAAATTTGTGTTGTGTGTGCATGATTCAATGAATGGTCCAGAGGTCATACTTTCTTTGTTTTAATGTATATATTTTTTTATTTGATACAGAAATGTAACAACAACAAGAGTTTTTCTATAAAGAATGATCACATACATTTCGTATGCTTCAGAATATGTTTGGAGACAGGAACAGGAAACATGCAAAACTGTATTTGTATAAGAGATTTTCTTCCTCTGCACCACTGACCACATTTATATCTCAAGTTTTAAAACCTCAGATCTTCTTCCACAGAATTCATACAGGCATCAGTGTTCGCCTTGTCGTCGAGCTAGTTGATTGCCAGGCACACCCACTGTAAATGGGAACAAAATCATCTTAGACAAGGTTATACAATGAGCTCCCTAAGCTGGGAGTGACACCACTGACCTAACGCTCGGTATTTCTTTTTGCATACCTGCAGCATATCCAGCTCAATCTTCCCTGAATCATCTGTGTCCAGAGTCTTAAACATTTCTGGTTGAGAAACAGGAGAAGATGGGAAACCCAAACACCTCTTTAATACAAATATACAATATGTGATATATTGAAGTGGCATTTGTGCTGTTATTGACACTTACTGAAGAGCATTTCCAGTTTGATGAGACAGCCGACAAAACAGTCAAAGTCTATGGCATACTGGGCATCGGCGTAATGAGAAACAATGACCTGCAGCACAGCACTGTTGACATGGAAGCCTTTGGAAGAAACATAACAAAGCATGTCGTTTCATTGATGTGGATTAAGCCTTCTCCTAGGGAAATATACATATATATATATATTTTTTTTTTTACAAATGTCTCAGATTTTAAGAGGCAGGTAATGGATGGGTTAGGTTACATAGCCTCTCCCATGCTTGTTTTGTTCCTGTGGTAAGGGATAGTTGAATACAGAGTGTATGTGGCAGGAAGTCCCCAAACTGGCTTACCCAGTCTGTCAGTAACTGCCTTCCCAGGTCACAGCCACCATTAGCTGTAGATGGCCAATATATGGTATATACTGTTATACTTCCCAGCAGGCTTACAGTGGTCAGATGCTATGTATTACCACCCTTGGTCATGTGTCATCATTTATTGTTTGCATAATGTGTGCACCTGATGTAATGGTTGATTACTTCTTTTGTTTATTACAGCCGTTTTGATTAAACTAAACTGAAAATAGTGGAAGCTGTCTCGTAAATACTAATAAAAAACATATAATGTGCAATGTATATATGAAATATATGGGATATTTGGAGGATTTGTACATGTGAGGTTGCTGTCACATGATTGGTGACTGGCATAATATCAACAGAGATGTTTGTTACCTGCTTTAGTCAGGGCGCCTCTCATCTCATGGGAACTCATGGTGCCAGAGTTGTCTGAGTCGTGACTCTTAAAGATCTCCTGTACATATGAACCACCCACGTTATGTGTTATTTAGATCAGATACAAACACGTATTCTATAGTGAAAATGAAAACAAACAGCATCATCCACATTCATTTGAAACCACATGAATCTGAACATACCAGGTATTTCTGGATTTTCATCCAAAGCTTGTGGAATTCCAGCAGTCCCAATTTAGCACTCCCATCTTTCTGGAGAATGTTAAGGTTTATAAAAGTCACACACTGATTATTGATTTAACCTGTGGGTTTCAGATCAGTTCTTGCTAAATTGTGAGAAACTAATATAACTGTTGGTTTAGTTTTGTTTAAACAGGATACATCCAGCAGACTGACAATGTGACGACCTGTCTCAAGGCTGAAGCCATCTGTCTTGATATCAGACCCTGTAAGGCACAGTGACATGATATTGCTAACACACATCTCTCAGTTAATGAAAGTCAAAGGCTCTGTGTGGATGATTAAAACTGTACTTACTTTGTGAGACCATTTTGTTCAAAATTTGAACCAGTTCAAAGACCGATATCTCTGAGTCCTGTTTGGAAAATGTATGTTATTGCCTGAATTTACATTTGTAATTCCAGGTCCCTGCTGAGTAAAACCCTTTAGTTAAATACCTTATTGTCAATTCCACAAAAACTTACATTGCCCGCAATCTGCTTGAAGAGGTATTTGAAATGAGGATCCACATCACTCTCAGATAAATCCACCTGGGAATTAGGCATTGAAAACCTATTATGTATCCATCAACACTTCATTTTCAGCACATTATATTTTCTGGGAATATCAAATGTAACATATTAAGGTGTATTAATATACATTAGATTTATGCATTTAACATTTCAGTTGAATGTCATATTATACATTTCCATTTAAAGTGCTTGAATTCCTCCCTATCCCATCATATTTATAATATTTGAACAGGAGGGCTAATATTATTACCAGCCTGTGTCTGTCTTTGAGGTTGCCCCATTTGTTTAGTAATGGAATAATCTTAAAGTCTAGTTATTAATTTACCAGTGAAAAGAGATGCAGTGGAACTGAGGTGAAGCAGCAATGGGAATGAATAAAGATTCTATATGTATATTATGTATTATACATTTAATGCATGAAATAAAAGATTTTAACAGATTTTCTTACCTCCTCTATTTTAGCATCAATGTCTTCCTCCATTGGACTAAAGAAATAAAGGAACACTATGTTGGTGTGCCAGGAAAACTGCACAATGTTCTTATCAAAGTTAGCTTGTTTTGTCCACTAGATGGCTCTATCGTAGCTATAGCCCAGTCACTGAGAGCAGTATGGTATTGACAGCAATAAGCAACACTTGTATAGAACAATTACCTGGTGGCTGCTTGTTTCTCTGAGAAAACCCTGAGAATGAAGCTGCCTTTCTTGTGAGGCAGAAAGGTTGAGGGAATGATGACGTATTCTCCCGGGGGAAGTCTGAAGCGGTCACACACTTCCCGTATGTTTATAAAGGTGCTGCTCATTGCCACGGCTCTCTGCCGCAGGAGGACATCTGGACCCAGGTGAACATTGCTCTGACCTTTGTACTGAAGAGGAGAGGAAAAGGGGAAGAAAGGAAAGAGCATTCATTGACATATCAGAAGACACTGAGTAGCATGAAACAATAGATGGAGATTTGTGATCTCAACTTTGAATAAGCAAATTTAGCAATACTGAAAGAAGAAGTGGTGAATACAGACCTTATCAGGAACCTATAAAATAGAAACATGGAAAAAACAATTTAGATAATGCAAAAATGTCAAATGCAAACTTTTGATCATGTGAAATATTCAGTAATAGTAACCTCATAGATGGCAAAGCCAATGGTCTCAAGGTCGCGGCCAAGCTTTCGGTACCGCCGTCCATCCTTCTGCATCAGCCCCACCAGAAAGGTGCAGCCGTCCTCCCCATCCAGAGGGTCATCATCCACGTCTTCCAGACGCAACAGAAACTGGGGATTGGAGGAGAACGTCGCTGGAACACAAACAGTATAACACACTCCGTATATAACACATCATAACAGCACTGCTTGCTCAGTCATACAGATATGTTCTGAATGCATTTGACCAAGGTGCACTTTCTTTACCTTGGTGATTGCGACATCCCCCAGCAGTGGAGCCCACCCTCCACATCCCTTCATACTGGTAGTGGTTCCAGTGACCCACCTCATCACTCATCAGTGCGTCCGGGGTCAAATTACAGATCTCCAGCTTAGAGAACTGCTTGCTAAAGTCTGAAAAGGACATCCTGAGGAGAGGAACACAACATGGTTTTCTATAACTTCTGGGAAACTATAACTAGTACCTACAAAGAAAGTTGCATCGCATCACCTCTCTTTTATGTAATAAATAACTTTGACCTTTGTACTTCTTATTATTGGTAGCTTTAGTGACCTAGGAATTGAAGGTTATCTGCTGTTGCTGTAGCATCAGCTTAAAATTTAAAATATAATGTAAGTGTTGTCAAGTTATTAGACTATGGATTTACCAAAACTCTCCGTCCTCAGCAACGTGATTCAGCTTTGGCTTCTCATCTTCACAGACATAGTTCCATTCAGTGGATCTAATTGTGATAAACAGTCATTATTTTCAAGAAGTGAACAAATAACAGGTGATGGTTCATGGACACAGTAACAGATAAACTCACCCGTCACTCCATGGCCCGGTCCATTCCACCTTACCCCACGGGTTCCTGATACGAACCAGTTCAACAGGCCTGCCCCGGAGGTGGACCTGGGGGAGTGTGCAACAGTGGACAATGCACTTTGCATGAACTGATAAACCCAACTAACATTAATGCCCTACTGACAGAATAAGTACATACCTCTTGTGCACCAGTGACAGAGTACGCATGTCCTTTCACAAGTTTATGAGCTGTAACTGCCTCCACGTCATAGGAACTGTTAATCTGAAAAGACCAGCGATCAAAGACAAAACTTCAAATCTGTTTGGTGACATTGAATTCTTTGGGAAACAAGCAATGCAAATACAGTATTGAATGCAAAGAGGGCATACACAAACCAACACACCACAAACATGAAAAGACCTAATTTCTTGAGGAAATAGCCAGATCAGTACCCAGATCAGTACCCAGATCAGTACGAGAATGAGACTTACATCTATGGAGCAGCCCACTAGGGAGCCCAGCCCCAGACCCCTCTGGATGATTTTGAAGAGTTGTGGTGGAGCTTTATCCAACTGGTACATTTCTGAGATTCCTCCTGTGAAGTCCTCAAAACCTTCGGTGGTGCTTCCGCCTGCAAGGGCTTCATAGCACCCATTCACCCTGTCAGACAGTCCCACAGACAGACCAGCAGACAGGAATCAGAATAACACTTAGTTGCCGTTAGTTTGTTTACAGTGCGTGTATCAAATTATATCACAGTAGTGCAATTCCTTATTTCTGATTATTATGGGTGACAAATTTGAGAATTAAAAAAACAATCCATACTTAGCGTAGGCCTTCTCCAGCAGGGCACTCCAAAACTCAGAGCCCTCCGCTGAATGAACAAACAGCAGCTCCCCATCTCTGGTGGGCAAGCGGTCATCAACGACCACATCCACCCACGCACCAAACTGCCAGAACTGAGGATAGAATATATTCCCAAGGGTTACCTCTATGCCATTTATGAACAAGTTCATAATTTAGCTTAAGATTCGAAGAGCCTTTCTCTAACCTGGAAATGAAATATCCCAGCATAGCCATCGGTGAAGCTCTGTCCAGGAGGCACCACACGAGCCAGGATGCGCTGGTCTAGAGTCAGAGAAGCTATGGCAGCCAGAAGCCAACAGTCACCTGAATAGTGAGAACAGATACATGGCTGCATCCACCAGATGGAGATTGGGAAACATATGGTATGTACTACATTACCCAATACAGACAACTGGCAAGTGCTAGCAAAGAGCCCGTCTGTGATATGTGTTGCAATTTATACAGATTTAGGAGCTTATGAGCAGAGTTGGAGTGTTCAGACTGGGATTGGTTAGGAATTCCCTTCTTCTTCCCTTCCAAGAACCTCTATAGTCTATACATGCATTCATTCATTCATTCATTCATTCATTCATTCATTCTCTTTCCTCTCACTTACCCAGACCACCTTGGCAAATATCTGTCCTTGTGGCTCCATCATCAATGAACTTTGGGTTGGAACATAATTCCTTTAAAAGGCAGGAAAGAGTGACACAAATTCAAGAATAGTTTTGAGATATTAGACATAATATATTAGACATAATAGATACCTGAAGGAAATACTGTTTGAATATTACAAATCAATATTTTTGGATGAAGAGTTGCATGCAAGACAAATGCATGCACTGTCCAGTTAGCGCACTACTGAATTGGCAAAATACCATTAAATGACTTTGACTGATGTGTGTGTTTAATGTAAAAATATACCCGTGAAAAGAATTCAAACATAGTATTGTTTTGGTTCTGAATAGCCTGCATCAGCCCATATTTCTGAACAGGTACGACAAATAAACAAGAGCGAAACCAGAAGACTTTTATTCATGTTCTCAAGAGACAAATGCTGGAGCGGCTCCATGCATTCAGGACTGATATTGTGGACATAGTGTTTGTTTGAGCTTTTGCATCCAAATGACCTTTGCTCCATTGTCACTATGCCCACAAAGTCTGCCTCATTCACAGTCAATGGGGCAGATGAAGGATCTGTCTCTTGATGATCCTCAAAAGAGCTTTGTCTCTTTTTCTTTTCTAACTTTTTCATGTTCAGACTAGTCCAGACTAAACTGATCAACTTCAAAGGAATAACATGAATCATAGGAATCAATTCTTCTGTGGGTAATACTTGATACTCCATTTAAATTGATCAGAAAGGACATCAACATAAGTCATCTCAGAAATAGCAGCTCAAGTCCTTACAGGTTACAACACAGTAACAATAGCTTCACTCTGATCTCATTGTGGCAAACCGAATGGAGCCTTTATCATTTTCAAACGATAATAATTTTGGATTAAAATTTAACCTTTTGTAATTTTCCAAGCAATATCCTCCTCAGTTTTTATCAGCAGGCTGGAGACCCTGATGTGTAGTGGAAAAATTAAACTTACTTGATTAAGTTTCATTTTTAGACATGAATAGTCGGTATGATGAGATCTGGCATTCATGACATTCATAATATTATAGCTCCCTTACCTAATAGGTAGCTTTGTTGATCTGAGCTGATAATAGGCTGATAATGGCCATCGCATTATTTGAAAATATTACATTCTGATGGTTGATGATGAGTTTTTGGAACAAATTTAACTGAAGAAGCAGTATCTCCACGTGTGAAAAAAAATACTGTCTGACAAATTGCTGTCAACTTCATCACTTACCTTATCTCTAATCCATAACATATAATATTACGAATTGTAACTGTCATTTTTCTCATATTTTGTGTGGCTGGTTCTCAGTGGGTTCTTACCGTTGGCCTCTTCCAAACCACTCCCCTGGTCTTGGATGAATATCGTCCCAGCTCATTGAAGCCCAGTGATCTGCTCTCGGCTGGAAAACAGTCATCTTCAAACAGGCTTCCCCTCTCCAGACAACGCTGGCGCAGAGCCTGGTAGTCTTGCTGGGAGAACTTCACTGCATGTTGGTTGGTGCCAATGCCTTGCACCCTCTCCCTCTGACGAGCCAGCTGACCTGCCGTGGATGTCATCCTCACCTCTGTATAGTTGAAGCGCCTGAAGTGTGTTTGACTTGTTCGAGAGCTGAGTTTGATCAACCTGTGTGTCAGTCGCTGAGCACAATCCAGAAGGCAGGATGGGAGCACTGACAGGGAGGAGCTTCTGACGGACAGGTGAAGCAAACAAAGCAGCTGTAAGCAAATCTGCCCAGCCAGCCCTGACCACAGCCCAGACACAAACAGGGACACACCTAAAGGCAACCCGAAGCACCTCTGCATGTGTGTGTGTGTCCAGAGCTAAAGTTAAGTGAAATGTGAGATAAACAGCTCATTGAACAAGGATTGTATTCCTTCTCTCTCTTAGGCGCACACCAAAGCATTGCATTGTGAAGCCCTTTAAGACTGTAACTGTAATTACAGGCTCTAGAAATAGACTTGAAAAAGAAATCAACTATATCATTATATAGTTGGTTAATTATAGTTTGCTTATTTGCTTTTGACAGAGATACAGTACTTTTCAGGGGAATTCTTATCCAAAATGAACACAACTTGTATGCATTCAGGCTTTATGTAAAGAGAAAAGCGTTGTAGATATTTTTCTCTGCTAATTGTCAATAGAATTACCGGCGACAATTAGAGGGATATGGCTGAGAGTTGTGAAATGAAGAATGAAGGCCTGAAGCAACTTTTAACTGAAGCAAACAAGAAGAATAACAGGATAGTACACACATTGCAACATTTGCAGGGGTGATGAAGGCTGCAGGCTATGTGTTTTTGGAGCACAGAGATTGTGCTGCAGAGTGAGGCCTTGTATGAAAACTACACCTTTATCAAACAATTCTCAAAGTCAAATCTTAATCCAAACAATTGGTTTAGTCAGAGACATGACATTACTATTACCATCACAGCTGTCCTTTGTAACAGCATCATGAGACATAACTGTTTGCTCTATAAAACATGATTCATGTTTGAGCCTATTATAAATAAGGATATGCATTCATAGGTCATGATACACCCTTGTTTAAGTTACAGGTGAGTGGAACCAGACACCGCAGAGGACTCTCTCTTCAGACCAGGGCTGGCTGGTAATGCATTTCTGTTGCAGAGTTATCATCAGCTAAGCTACAGCAAACAATACTTGAGCAGAACATTTGTTTGTGCTCTTTATCTTACTTTTGGTTTCAATCAAAGGGTTGAGTTTGTTTGTTTTTCTGAACCACACAGAAACCATGTTTTTAAGTGTTAGCTGTCCACGTCCAGTGGGCATATGGAATATCTTTTTTGACAGCTACCTAGAGGTTATCCACAGTGGCTGTCTGCGGGTGGGTGTCTGGAACATGGTTGGGCTGAAGCGCTGCTATGTGTTTACACCCAATGACAGACATACACATACTTGTCAGCATTAGGCTTAATTTAGACTTGTCTTCACATGTTGTAGTGCATTCAGACATTGGTACATTCATCAAATACTTCACTGTAAGCCACTTAATTATACTGGTAATAACCATTGCAAATAACGTATTAATAGAAAAATGGGTAATTTATAAAACAATCTGGATCAAAATCATAATCACACAAAAAGCACATCATTTATATATGTAATAGCTAAGTCCAAACACAAGTAACCAAGTATTACGGTGTTTCAATAACAAATAAATAATAAATAAGCTCGTTGTTGACTTCCTTGGCTATTACTGTAATGTTCTTGAGAGGCAGTTTGCTCAGCCATGTTGCACAGTGACCTCTAGTAGGCAGTGTTGGATCATCTGTCTTTGAAGCATATGCTCCTATAGTAAATTTCAATGTGTCGTCATGCCATGTGATCCATTAGACAGACTCATCACATATTATCTCTCTTGGTGAAATAGAAACTGTCTCACTATGGCTGTGATTTAGTCTTGGTGTTGATATAGGACTGTTCTACAATGTTACTGGACTTGTTGCATTACAACTCATATGAATATACTGTACTCTAAGCCTCACCAAACATCCAATTAGTATCACCAAGTATAATTATGGTATTAAAAGCAAATGTAAGCCTAAATGCAACACTGCTTTGGTTTAAGATCCATACTTTACAGAACAGATTTGTTAGATTAACCATTCAGCACCACTCTTTCATCATCTAAATATTCTCTCTCTTCAACATGAATATATATCAAAGCTTATTATGTTCAACACAAATCACAATACATTACATTTTACATTACATTACAGTCATTTAGCGGACGCTTTTATCCAAAGCGACGTACAATAAGTGCATTCAACATAGGTCGGTAAGAGAACTACTAGTCACCAGAAATCATCAGTGCATTTCCTTACTAAACAAGCATTTAAGAGCATAACCAGTGCTACGGTATAAGTGCAGTAACATTAGCTACCTACTTTTAAGTAAACAAGTGAGACAAATAAGTGAATCAAATAAACAAGAGCTAAGACAAAATAAGTAGATCTAATAAACAAGACCTAAGACACAAGATAAGTAAACAAGCGCTAATAAACAAGAGCACAGGAACACTAAGAGGAAGGATCAGGATAGTGTTTCCTGAAGAGGTGGGTTTTCAGCCTGCGGCGGAAGATGGGCAGCGACTCTGCTGTCCTGACATCAGTAGGGAGGTCATTCCACCACTGTGGGGCCAGGACAGAGAAAAGCCGTGACCGCGTAGATCGACCGCAGGGGCCTCTGAGCGACGGGGCAACCAGTCG
>CABFOQ010000597.1:27427-38463 GCA_900660455.1 Gephyroberyx darwinii | reverse complement strand
GATGGTTACCTTGCGGACTTGGAAGAGCCTGGCATCACTGCACAGCTCACAGAAACGCAGCAGCAATAGATGCTCCACTGTGTCTTTGCTCAGCATGGTGACAAGTTTACACATGATCTGTAAGAGCAGGAGAGGCCATTGTGTATTCAGACTGGTGACTGGATTAGATAAAGCCACGGACTGATTAAAAGGAAAGCAAAGGAAATAAAGAAAACCACTGTGTCTCGTTGACTGTACGAGCTTGTATTTATTTAAATGCTATACCTTTTAGTCTTACATACTTTTCAGCTATGTCTCAGAGAACCTGATGACCGATATCTACCCATGATAATGAATAACGGACCCTTCTTATAGAATAGCCTGCACAAAAACCTTCTGCATTGTTAATACAAGGGGATTCTCTTACAGCAACTGCCTCTATTTTGTAGTCATCGTCACTGCTGGGCTCTGTGAGGTCCAGCAGAACTGGACAAACTTTGGTCTCCATGTCAGCTTTAGAGATGAGGCCCTGCTCCAGCAAAACAAGCAGGGCTGCCTGGCTGGTTTTCCGCACCTGAAAAACACAAGAGGGGATAAATATATATACATTGCTGAGATGAGATAAGGACACACAGTGTCACCGTATTAAAAACACTTGATGTGAGCCAGTTTGATCAGTGGATCAAGTTATTTCTTCTTCATGAATTTTCTGGGGGGAAAAAACAGTGTAAGGAGCTGACAGAAAATTAACAGTCAGGTAATTGCTTTAAAAATGAACTTCCAAACACAAACAAGTACTGCTTATACCTCCACTGACCAGTTGTGATTTTTTCCGCAAATTTTTAGTTTTAAAAGACATACGTAGTTGCATATTTAGAACCCACCTGATTATTAGGGTCAGTGAGATACCGGACCACAATAGGTACCAAGTATCTTGAGAAAGCTGCTGGGAAGTTGGGCCGACTCTCATGTAAGAACATAGCAATGTTGGGGACCTGTTCCATGAGTTCGGCTCGCACTGTGGGCTCTGAGTGCATACATTCAAGTATTAGCATATGCGCACACATAAACACACATATAGACACACACTCACTAACAGTGTAAAAGGTCAAGTTCAATGAAAGCTTCCATAATTTGAGAAATTAAATTGCACTCAAAAACTGAAATTAAATCAATCAATTAAATCACTCTGATCATCCTGCTAGTATCATGTACAGACATAAGAGAAGACTAAATAGACAAAAAGAAAAAAAAAACACATCTACCTCCATCTTCTGACATTCTGGCAACTGTCTCCATGACACTTATAAAGTCATTTTCATTGTCACTGAACTCTCGAAGCACATCAAGCAGGCCACGTGCCACGATCTGCCTAGAAAGCAACAGGAGCCTCAGGTTAGTTGCCTGCCTGCCAATACCTACAAGTGCACACTGCATAACATAGCACTGCCAGAGCAAACAAGTACATTACACACATGTACTTGGAAATGACAGGAGGGCTTGAACCCTGCAAGCTGAGCATGAAAAGGATGAAAACAGGACTTAAATGAGTTTGCGTGGGGGCAGCAGAGCAGTGTTAAAAATTTGCAAAGACAATGCATTCAACTAGGCAAAATAGTGCCTACTTTCATCTTTCACTAGGCAGAAACCTGATAGAACCACATGAGAAAACACACCTACATAAAGCAGATTGTGTCCTCATGGGGTAACAGTTCATGACTTAAAACCCAGTGTACTGGCACCGCTTTAGCCAGCTTCGGTCCATGTTTTGTCCATGGCTCTACATCAAGATTTGTGGCATTCCTGCACTATAGAGTTAGCCTAGGTATGTGCCTTGTAAATAAACAGGAATACAGACAGCCTTACAAATGACTAGGAAAAAGGACATTGTTCAGGTGGCAGAACGCGCCATACCACTGTGCCAATCATAAACAGCCATGATATTTTGAATTTTGTCTCGTTTTGCATAGGTCAATAGCCTAACTATGGCCTCCACTTACCTGTTGAAGACATTCTCACTGAAGGCATACTTCTCTAGCCTCCCTAAAGGAGTTAGGTTGTCCTGCCCCGCATCTAGAAAGGCTGTAATGCGTATTCCATCGCACTCTGAACCGTAGTCATCAAATCCAACTGTGAATGGGGAAAAAAGTAAATTTTTGCTCATGCAATCGTGTCTGAATGCATGAGAACACAAATATCAAATTTCATTACATACAAAAACAAAACACTTAAATGAGGATACTGATAGTGAAGGAACCATGGCGGTCGAAGTGATATATTAACCACACTGAGCCTTTACCTCGAATGTGTGAATAAAACAGAGCTCCAAGTAATTGTTCCATTTATTCTAACCATGAATACATGTTGGCTTTGCAGTTGGAGCTGGAGTGGTGTTTCATCACCCTGGCTAACACAGACAACAGGGATAGGACAGTATGTATAACTGCTAATAATAGCATGGTGTGAACCCTGAAGGAATCATCTAACATAATGTTAAGGAGGGGGGGTTGACAGCTTTAAATTTCACATGGGCAAAGAGGGTTGAACAGAAAGATCACGCTTCCTCAAGGCCACATACACTGGTGCTGAGGAAAGGAAAACAAAGTTCCACAGATGCTTGAAATGAACCATTCAGGCCGGGTATGCTTTAATACAGTGTTGTTAACAATTTAGAACAACATATGGGAGAATCGGGATACTCACAGTCATCCAAATCATCATGGCCATCTTCAAAGTATAAAGACAGACCTGTAAGAATATGACAATAAGAGGGAAACCATGGCGGCAAACATGTAATCAACATACCATCACTCTATACATCACTCCCCCTACAAAATAAAAGGAGCCCCAGGTTGGCTTACAGGCTCATAATTATTAAGAAAGGACAATGTCTGCTTCAGTAAGATTCACAATCACAATGTTGTGGTCCAGCCGATTTATCACTCTACAACAGAGAAACTTCATGCATTCACACAATATGTAGGCCTAAGGACGTGTGAGAAGAAATTAGTAAAGAACACTATGTTTTCCCTGAATCCCACATACAGATTTGACCTACATGGACTTAAAACATGACTTTCAGTCGGGGATTGACAGAGGTGACACCGTTTCATACAGGAGTAAGAATGTTTACCATTGAACAAGCAGGGGAAGGTGTCCCAAAATGTACAGCTCAATCTCTAAAACAGACACTGAATATAGCTTTATGGTTGGGTGTGTGCATTAAATAGGGCTGGTTAATTGCAATGTCCCATAAGGAAGTTGGCTAAGTAAGCGACCTATCCCTTTGTTATGGTTTGGAGCAGGATTTGGCCAGCTTATGGCTGAAAATGACGTTAGCAAGTAGGCTAACGTTAGCTAGGACAACTCGCTAACCTTCGCTGTGACAACAATTCGACACAGTTGTGGGCAAGCTATAGTGGCTAACTATAAAATAAAGCGGTAAACTAAAGGTTAATCTATAAGTACTAAGTATTTGTACTTTTCAATTTAGTCTTAAATTCAACAATTCGTTACTCTTTAAAAGCTTTCGTTAGCTAGCTGGCTAGCTATGCTGGCTAACACAGCCTGTCCAGCCCTTTCGCTTGACTTGATTCGCCATAGCAGTCCGCTTGAAAATGCCGCAAATGCAGGAAAGTAGGCCCCACGATCTACCTACTCCACGCCGAAGCCCATGTGGTGTTTTACAAAAAACAATACTTTGACAAAGTGTCGAATAAAGCGTTATTAAGAAAGAAAGTGCCATTACCTGCCATCTTGATTATCGCCTCTCCTCTGCGGGCTACCGTGTGGGCTGTCACCACCACACAGCTGTCACTCAAACAGGACAGTAAACTACTTCCTGAAAGTACTTCCTGATGCGCCTTTTCATGCGTTGTTTAACTATTAAACAATAATTCCGACAAATAGTCATCAACGCAGGCATAAATATAGCTTAAGTAAGCAGAAACACAGCCTCTGGGCTTTGTGTATCTCCAAACAAAAAGAGCCAAAGCTGTCACGTGATCACACACCGTGGTTCAAGATGGAGACTATGCGATTTGGTTGCTAACTGTTAGCTAGCTAGATGTTTACAATAATCAAAATATGGCAAATAGTACCAGTTACCACACGTTTGAACGCTGATAAGATTTGTTGTCTCACCGAAATGTGCATGCGGAGACCTTTGACCACGGTGAAGTGAAGTTGCTTGTAAACATAGACCACCTGAAGAATTTTGAAGAGGTAGCAGAAGGAGAAACTGTCAATGTTCATCACAAACTAATTTTGAGAGGAGATCGATATGGCGTTGAGAGAGTTAAAAGTTTGTCTCCTTGGGGTAAGTCAAGGTTGATTTTATCTGTCATAATGTTCACTGTAATTTGCTAGATGTTTGTCTCCAATCCCTACTGTACCTCTGACTGTACCTGTAGGATGAAATGACTGATCAAGTTATACTTGCATCAAGCTTTAATCCTTTTTGCTTCAAGCTTTGCCATAATAATAAAACTCACTATGCCAAAATCTGTTGTTTTTCTATATTAGGACAGTTATTTTCCACATATATATCTGGGCTGGATAGGTTCCTGCTAACAACAACAGCATCAGCCATCATTACCTACATTAGCATTACACTACCCCCCTGGAGTAACCTATTCATGTCTACTCCCCTCCATCATCTACCAATAAGTTAAAAAAACAACAACTGTTAAACCATGTAAGCTTGAATTCTTCAGGTTAGCTACATTATTTCTGTTTAACTTTCACTAAGTTACAGGTCTTGGAAAAGAGAGGGAAGAAGAGAAAGCCATAGAAGAAGCAATAGTGTCTAGGCCTATTGACAGAGAATGTGTTTTTCAGTCAATGAGTTTATTCTCACAATCACATTCCAGGTTTGAATAGTGCTGGTCATTTTGTGTGATCACGTTTAGTAAGCATTGACTTTTTTTTTTGTCTCTCCAGGATACTGGGGTTGGAAAGTCAAGTATTGTTTGGAGATTTGTAGAGGACAGCTTTGACCCAAATATCAACCCTACTATTGGGTAAGTCCCTGCTGTATTTCACTCTAGGACTCTGTCTCTCATTTCTTGTGCTGATGGTTGCTGTAGGACATCATCGTCTTTTGAATGTTTATGACATGTTGTGATGTCATGATTGTTTACCAATGGTTGCACATACTACAAGATATCCTGAACCAATTGAAGATTAAAGTTAAGATGTGTATCTTTCTCAGAATCCCCGGATCTTGAAAATTGTACCTGGGGTAGCAACTTGGAAGCATGAAAGTTTCAAGAAAGTTAGACCATACTTTGAAAAATGGTGAAATGATTTTTCCATTGTTGCAATGTGACCTATGCTATAAAGGTGTTTCTCTTTCTTCACCAGGGCATCCTTCATGACCAAGACCGTGCAATACCAAAACGAGCTGCACAAGTTCCTGATCTGGGACACGGCAGGACAGGAGCGGGTTAGTAACATTCATTGAGATTCAGTCCCTGGTTCGGGACTGTACCCAGCCGGGGTTAGCCCCAACCCCACTGCCTGTCCCTTACCCTAAAAGTGGAGGTGCCACCTCCCATAAACATGGAAGGTGCCCAGTTGACTCCAATGACTTACCCACTTTCTGCACTGCACCCTCCCCCATTCTTTGTAAACCTAAACTAGGTTTCTATGTATGCATTCTACTGCCTGGTTTACTGCACAAGGGATAACTACATCATGTCCTGGGTATTGGTAAAAAATGGCCCAGCCATCACTACAGCTCTTGCTTTAATAGGCTAGTGGTTATAAAACCTGATATTAAAGAGCAGGATGCACGTATGCTTTTTACAGCCTAACCACAATAGTGAGCTTGTTTTGATTGATAATCAGATTAGTTTGGCTTGGTTTATTCAAAAGTCTGCTTATTCCTATCACTTGGTTCTAAAGAAAGTGAGAAGGTGGCAGGGACAAACCACTGATCCTCACTGATCCAGTCTGAGGGAAAGAAAGGGGCTGTTCTATGCAGTAATTCATTATTTCTGATAGGGGGCAATATTTACCTTTCTATAGGTAGAGTTCTGCCCCCACTTTTTTGGTGTCCTTGTTTCAGGAGGCCCATTTTCCACAGCTTAAATGGCATGGAATGATATGACTGGTTTGAATCCTCCAGATCAGTCAGTGCTGTCTGTTTAGTCTAGTGGATGACATCAATACGTCTGTCATGATTTAGTCTCTGTTTCACCCTCTCCATCTTTGTGCTCTCTCTCTTTCTCTCTGTCTTTCTCCCTCCCTCTACTTCCCTTTCCCTCACATCACGCATACATTTTAAGACACAAACAGACTTGCACTGCATGCCTCTTCAAAGGTGTGCCATTGCTATCCCTTTGTGTGTATTTTATGCTGCATACGCCTTTGAAGCGTAAAGAGGACTTGTTTGTCAGCAGTCATGACATGATAGGGGGCACTTGGTGTGTAATCTACACTGACGTTTGTCTCTGAAATGAAATGCCTTGTAGCCCACACATGGTGAGGGACTGAAATGCACACTTTCAGATGATACATGATAATGAAAGATGATAAGGGTATGTGTCTAGGTGTATTATGAGCATTTAAGCCTGTGCAAACAACACCGTGGCCCAGACTGTAGTGTAAGAAACCACTTTCTCTTTTGACCCAGCTTGGTCTCGTAGCCCGTATCCTACATTTCTCTGCATTAGCTGTCCGCATTAGTTCCCTTTTTCTATACATGCCCTTCCCTTTTTTTCATGCACAATCCCCTGCTGTCACAATGGTCTATTCTCTGCTGCTGTCCTCTCCAGAGGGGTGAGATAAAACGCTACTTTGTCTTTGTCCTGGTCCCCCGGGGCTCAGCTGCACCACGGCCTTGAGGGGACATAAATGAAGCTCCGTTTAAGATAAGACGAGAGGATGAAACCCAAGCTTGCCTCTGCCCACTGGAGCCTGCTGCCGCTGTGTCTTATCTGAGAGTCACTGCCACTCGGTGTCAAAGTGCCCTTCTCTTTTTTTTTTCTTTGCACCATCTCTTTCTCTTTCTTTTCTTGGTAACTATCACCCTGTTTTTCTGTAACTCCGTTTTCTCTAAATTTTCACTCCCACAATTATTTTTCAATCCCATATGGCCTCCCGCTCTCCCAAGTGGTTCACATCTGTGAGCGAAAAAGTAGCAGCATTCTTTTGGTAGGCTGTATGTGTGTTTTCATACTAAGCTGCTGTGGTATTTTGAAGCCTTTCATGGCTTGTTTTTAACCTCTGTGGAGTTTTGGCCTATCAAAACCTGTTGAGTTGAGAGAGGGGAACATGGAGCCAGCCAATGCACATGGAAGGGGAGACCGGGGCAGGAAGAGAGCTCTGTGATTTCCACAATCAACAGTCCACATCTCTAGACCATATGGGGCCTTATGGGTACATCACAGCCCTGCTGTCAACACTCTATCCGGGCTTTCCCTGCTGACCAGTCCTCTTCACAGAAAACAAGCAAGGCAAACTCTGCATCCCCTCACATGGGAGGGTGCCTTTCATTGAGCACCAGACTCATGGTTTCAGTAATTAATCAGCACACGCTGGGCATCATTGGAGCTGTTTTCAGGGCTGCTGTGGGGCCAGATGTCTGGTCTGGCCTTGCTGTGAATGCTCTTTGGGTGAAGGCTGAGAGAGACCACACAGGACTGGCGGTGGTGCAGCTAGCTACAGCCCAGCGCTAGCCAGTGAGACAGACAGCATTCTCCTCAGTGCCTCTGCCAAATATCCCGAGTTGGATTCCCTTTGGTGGACTTTGGGCCAGTAACAACTATAATTATGTGGAATGTGTGCTTTCCTGAGGTAACTGTGTCACTCCAAGATGGATAGTTTATTCCATCTTATTGTAAAGGAAAATAGAATTGGCGGCAAAGGCAGGGTCATTCCAAGTAAACATCTTTTTTTTGAGACTGGGATTGTTTAGTTTAAGTTTAATTTCATTAGTTAATACACGTGCGATTATTAGTCTATGAATTTCTCAAATAAGCATGTTAAAGCCCCAGTCCAAAATTCATATACATTCTTGGAAAATATACAAAATTCTTGAAGGGTAGGACTTTCTGACGGAAAATAATCTCTTTGCAACTTTCCGATCTCAAAATATAGGTCGGTTTTGCTGAAACTCAAATAAAAATATAAACATTAAACAGTTACAACTTCAAAATCCTTTAGGAACTGTTATTTATATTTACAGTATTTATATCAAGAGTTGATAGTATGCATTTGTATCAGCAGTCAAATCTGTTTAATAGTGAAAATAATATCATATATCGTTATAATGAAATAAAACAAAGTCAGTAGTAAACTTCTACCGCAGGTGGGTTTATACTCCACTTCTAGGTTAGGACTTTGATGGTGTTAAATTGAATTGGATATGTATTTTAATCTGTCTTTTGTTAGGTTGGAGCTGTCCTTCAGCGGTCCTATCTGTTGACAAAATTCCCTGGATATTAGGCCAACTCAGATGCTGTTACTTTGGAAAAATGAATCTTGTGTTGTAGTTAGGCTTAGCTTCAACGTAACTGCTTAAGAACTTGGTCCAGCCTATTCATTGTTAAAACAACATAAAACGGGTTTGAAATATTATGACAACAGGCTAATTGCTGAGGCCAGGTCTCACTAAGCATTGGAAAATATTTTACCAGAAAAATACTAAGACCTGGCAAACATCACCCCCATCCCTGCCCCCTCCTAACTATGGATTTGGAAATTTTGTACAGATTGTTTTGATTATGCAGGACTTTGTGATGTATTGGACCAAATGTATAGTCCTCCATAAATATCAAAACGCTAACAGTTTTTGACACATTCTGCTCATCTTTCCCCTGATGGCTACCACATGTGTGAGGTCTTGGTGGAAAGGCTTGCCATTCTTCCATTTAAAATAAAGCCACTTGGCATATGGGCTCAAAATGCATGGCCTTAAAATGGTACTTGATGTCTTTTTATGCTTACTTTTATGCTGTTTTAAGTTTGTGTTAAATTCAGTAGAGTGTTCCATTATTCAGTCTAGCACACAGTGATGTAATCCCCATATTCTGTGCTTGCCTAGTTGTTGGATTAGACATAATTTATCAAATGTCTATACGGTGTAAGTCTGTAGAAGGTGGAGATTTTATAACAGTACAGTTAAAGCTATTTTTAAAACCAAACTTTTTTTTCATGCATGTCCAAGTATAAACATTTGGGAGGAAATTCAGGTAAATTCAAAGAGGAGTCAAGAATTGATATTAACATTGTCTTTGAATTAGGTGTTTTAAATTCTTGGTCTATACTCTGATCATCATGTTCAGGTTAACACATAAGCCAAAGATACATCCAAACCTGATGTCCCTTATCCCCAGTGTATCAGCGGAACTGGTTTAATAAAGATAAAAATGCAGCAGGAGGCTTCAGACAGGCAATCCTCCTCCCTGTCCACTCGACATCCTGCTTTCTTTGAAGAATGACTCCAGGTCATCGCTCATCATTGTTTCTCTCATCCTCCATCTCCTGCTGTCTTCCCATAGTTTCGTGCTCTGGCGCCGATGTACTACAGAGGTTCAGCGGCGGCCATCATTGTTTATGACATCACAAAAGAGGTAACGTCTGGGTATCATATTATGGCTTCCTTTTTTCCCTCACCCCCTAAATGCAATTGATGGTTTCATTGTCCCTCCCTGTCTCTTTCCTTTATTTCCTGTTCATGTAGGTGAGTAATGAACCTCCACAGGAAATATTTATCTTGTTTGCGTTTTGCTATTCACTCATGTATCATTCAATATTACATGTTGCATAACTTTATCATCAGGAGTCCTTCCAAACACTGAAGAATTGGGTGAAAGAGCTGCGCCAGCACGGCCCTCCCAACATAGTGGTAGCCATCGCTGGCAACAAGTGCGACCTTTCGGATGCCAGGTAAACCTCTGCTGGTCTCCATTAGAGATCATTTATGTAAAGAACAATGCTGTGTCAGGTTGGGGTTGTTGTTTCACTTGTAGAATTAATCTATAAATCTATATTTTCTTTGTTACAATACCAACATGAAGATAAGATACATGATGTTCTATTTAGCATGAGAAGTTTCAAAAGACCGAATGATCTTGTTGGATCATTTTGTGGCTTGAATGGCAGTAGCACTGCAGCGGGGATGCCATGGTTATTCATAGTGGACTAAACAATCGCAGAATAATTAGAAAGGCTGTTACACTCTCTTTGTTTTTTTTCCTCTTTCTATTCTTGTGAAGCAGTATTAAAAATTATTTTTGGTTAGCCGATATTATCCACAAAATTTAACAGACTACAGATATTGGAATACTTTTGGTACTGAGATCATCCATGAAATTGGGAACTCTTCCAGATGGTAGCTGTAGAAATACATTTGAGGGTTATGTCATCCATGAAATTGGAAAGTCTTCCGTATTGCAGTATAAGAATTTTGACATATCTCTTGTATTCACAGGGAAGTCTCATTGAAGGATGCCAAGGACTATGCCGATTCTATACATGCCATCTTTGTAGAAACCAGTGCCAAGAACGCCATTAACATCAATGAGGTCTTTATAGAGATAAGTGAGTGTGTGTCTTGAGCATTTGGTGTCATTGGCTTGTGCATCCTCAGATCCCTATTGTTGTGTAATGCAGTGGTAAGTTTAGAGTATTGACATGATGTAACTTTGTGTACTGAACAATGTTGCCTGTAAGTAAAGGATTCTAAATTTATTTAGAGCATTATAATTTTTTTCTGTGTATCTATGTATATGTGTGTGTATGTGTGTGTGTCCTCACAGGTCAGCGCATCCCTGTTCTAGATGCAGCAGGAGGAGCAGCGGGAAAGGGTTTCAAACTGGGACGGCAGCCCTCAGAATCCCGCAGGACGTGCTGCTGATGATGCCAGTGTCTGTCCCTACATGATCCGTGCCCAGACACTCGCTGACCCTCTATCCCCAGCCTGCTTCAGCTTATAGCTACCACAGACCCTCCAACAATACCGTACCCCTCCATCACTGAGACCAGGGTGCAACAGTACCACTCCAAACGCTATTGCACATACATTTTTTGCCAAAAAGGCAACACATCAG
>CABFOQ010000597.1:0-17501 GCA_900660455.1 Gephyroberyx darwinii | reverse complement strand
ACTACTTTTCTCCCGCATACACTACTGATTTCCCACTCCTCCTCCCCAGTATTCCCCCCTCTTGTCTCCCAGTCCTTCTCCCTGGCAGGCCTCATCCCCAGCCATGCTCTTTGAAGGAGACAGGTATGGGCTAGTGTTTCCAGGCTACACCACCTTTGCCATTTACAGCCACAGACTCATTTTACAACCTACCGGATCTGGTGTCACTGCCTGTGCGCTGTGTGACTGGGAACAGCGGTCAGTAAGGGGCGACGAATCAGCACAGTCAAATCTGTTACTCACCATCATTTGTCACCCTCATTAGGCTGAGAAAGGTCACAGGTCTGAGTCCCGAAGAATAGTAGCCTATGTGTTGAGAATGTAGTGACTATAGACAAAGGGAGCTGTAACCTCTGTATGTCCAATCTGTCTACAGGGAGAGATCCAGCTCTCTAATTGTCACTAGAGCAGCATATTTAATAGAGATGACAAGCGGTCATAGGTTCAAGTCAAGTCCTTGAGGGGTTGTGTGTATCGAAATTGCACACCCTCTTAAGTTACTTTAAGGAAAAACCCATGCTTATGTTAAGTAGCCTGGGTCCTAGGGCACTGTAAGAGCTGTAACCTCTTGCAGTCCACTTTGTCTATGGTCAGGTCTCTGGCTTGTAATTGTAAACAGAGCACACAAAAGCTAAATAGATCTTTACTTATGTCGGAGTCAGAATGAAAGGGAATGGTTTGCCACAGGATACCTACAAACCACTGACGTGTCATTTGCTGGCTTAGCTGAGGATACACACAGTGCTTTTGAAGCTAAACCCAGCTGAAACTTTATATGTTAAATGTAGCCCTCACCACAGGAATGTTGCTGAGCTTGATTGGTCTTATGCAGCGTCCAGTGGAAAAAATATGTGGTGTGAATGTCTCAAAATCCTTCTGTCAACAAATATTGATCTTCTTTTGGGAGTATGTCCCAAAGTATGTACTTTATTGTATCAAGAGGGTCTGTTAAGCTGTCAGGACATGTCAACATTTTTAGGGAAGCAGAAAGCAAAATAACATTCTTTTGTTGCAATTATCTTCATTAGCCTGGCAGTCCAATAGCTATACTTTCCATTGCCAGTGTGCCTTATGACAGGAAACTCATCATCAACAGATTCTCAACAACTATGTCAATATTCACAAAATATATCAGCAAGGCAGGAAACTAACTTCTCTGTCCACATGCCACAGTGGCTGGTTTATCCTAATATTCACCAGCAACTCTCACTATTTTATTTGTGAACTAGATCCTTAGAACAGAGTAGGACCTAAACGATGGTTGATTCCTGCCAAAGTGTGGTGGAGTAAGTGCTGGTGACTGATCATAATTTCCCACCCAGCAATAGCAATAGGTCTATGGTCAGTTTTTTCCTACTGAATTATATTGAGTAAGATGGACCCAGGAGAACACAATCAGGAGTCTGAGATCAGCTTTGCTGCTCTGAGAAGCCTGAATATAAAGACATTTTATGAGTATAGCTTTCTGGTCCTGGTGAGTTTTCCCTCCAGGCCTACAGTATGTCTCAAAAAACTGATTTCAGTTTCTTTCCCACTCCCAAGCTATATTGTTTCAGTCGGTTTGCTGATCTTTGACCACGTTTTCCTTATGAATAATAATGGACAAAGTGGACAGGGAGGGCAGAACGATAAGCCCTCCTCTAAAAAGATTTGTGAATAGCTTACTGTTATAGAGAATCTTACCTTGGCCCAAGTGTGATTTCCCCATAGGCGCCTAGAGGCCTATTAGTAGAGTTATTTTCTCTCTGCTTGGTCATTGTGAATGGAATGGAACCATTGGTGGACCACTATAAACACTTGAAGGTAGATATTTAATTAATGCTGAAGCGAACATCTAATCTCACGGGACGCAATTAATTAGTGACAGGAAAGGAAACTCTCTTACCTCCCTCCCTTACCCTTCTAATAGCTCTACTCAACAACAAACAGGTAGAGTAACATGCAGATTACCATCCTGCTTGACCATGTTGACTGCAATTAGCCTGTATGAGTTATATGAATGATTGCCTAGTGTGAAGTAAGAAGCTGCGTTAGCAGAAGAAGCTTTTTGTCAAGGCCTGTTTAAAATCTGTAGATCAAAGACGATTTAGCTCTCTTTTTTCCCCCTACACTGGCTTTGGTTTTGGACCCTTTCATGTTATTCAGTGTTCCTCAAAGAACGTACATGCTTTCCTGTCTCCATTCTCCAGTATTGTCCCCTCGGACCCAAGGTGGATGGCCGTGCAAATTGGGCCTGACTGAAACAGGACGTTCTCAATCTGTTCCTGCCGTCTGGTTCTGGTTTGCGATATTGAACTGCCCTGATTGCTGTAATGGTGCACTACAACTCTGAGGTTTTCCACTCTGGGGAGAATTGGCATGTGCCATATATGAGAACCGTCCTGGTAGCCACATCTGAGAACACCAACACTGGCTTTGAAATTAAGCGGTCATTTGTTTCTAATGAAAGCCCAAGAATCACGCATGTATTGCACACAGAGTTGGCATTGATGTCAAAATTTGCCTTTGAATTCCAGCCTCGCTCCTTTTTAAAATCAGTAATGAAGGGAGAAAAAGATCACCCATCTATAGCCATTTCCGTCCCCTCTGGACTGCCAGCCCCCTTAACTTAGACGCTGACATAAGAAAGTGATCATTGTAAATCATAGTTACAGCTTTAAAATACCTTTTCAGTCATTGGAATGACATCAAATAACACACCATTGACTGAGAGGACTGATGTGGTTAAAGTAGTATTCTAACCCCACACCTGCTTTTTGTTAGGGCAATATGTAATGTTAAGATGAAAAAC
This sequence comes from Gephyroberyx darwinii, assembly GCA_900660455.1. Lineage (NCBI taxonomy): Eukaryota > Metazoa > Chordata > Actinopteri > Trachichthyiformes > Trachichthyidae > Gephyroberyx > Gephyroberyx darwinii. The sequence continues at coordinate 14,671 of CABFOQ010000597.1, read as the reverse complement.
AACAGGGTTGGAAGCTGTTAGAAAGATTACCCCCTGGGGTATTTGTAGATCCATCCATGTTTCGCTGTCATGGTAACATGAACATGGAAATAAATCATCACCATATTTCCGAGCAGCAGGGGGGAGCACAGAGCCTTGAAGCTGTGGAGGCCCTAGTTTACTGTTTGACAAATATATGGGTATTTGATACTCACTAATTCCTCTTTAATCCGAGGAGTTGAACTGGAACACTGAGTTAAAAGAGGGAAAGTTGCTGACGAAGAGAAGTAAGGGCCTAATCGTTGGCATTCCATAAGTGTTCACATTTGCGAAGGCAGAGTTTTATTGCTCCGCTTCTCCCACAAATCAAATAGTGTTCCTGCCTGTCTACTGTGATTTGGATGATGCTCACAAGATATCACTGACACATTCTCCTGAGAGTCTTGATAATAATTCCAGGGTGGGTTGAGGATGAGAAGTGAGGACAAGATTGAATTAAGGAGAATAAAGATGAGAGCACCATAACACAAAATTACTATAATATTCCTATAGTGACTTGTGTCTGTGGTACTCAATAGTGAGTTTATAGTCATCATGCATGGTATTTTTTAATCTATCTCATATGGTATCACTATAATATTCCTATAGAGACATAGAGACTTAATTTTTCTGTGATATTTTAGGAGTACTATAGTTCTTTTTCATAAGGGAATGATAAAAAAAAACACAGGATGAAAAAAGGCTGAAATTATCCCCTTAGATGTGAACAATGAATATTTCCATTCCTGCACTGACAATGACTGTCTTTTTGTATTTCAGTTATGCTGCAGCCTTTTGACTATGATCCCAATGAGAAGAGCAAACACAAGTTCATGGTACAGTCCCTGCTGGCACCACCTGACATGACCGACATGGAGGGAGTGGTAAGTGCACCCCATTGTCATAAAAAAATATCTTCTACCACCAAAATGTTTCAGCTAAGCCAGTGTTTGCAGGCATATACTTGACTTATTTGTATCGCAAAAATACTACAAAATATTCTCACACAAACACATTCAGATGAACCCTGCTCTTATTAATATAGAAAATCCACCCCTGTGAAACTGTGAGGGAGAGGCAGCTGATTGGCAACTCACAGCCTGGATAAGAGCCTTTGTCATGGTGATGACACAGAGCAATAACAACCACAATGAGCATGGTTTAGTCATAACAGTGTGTGTGGTCTCATTCTCATTCTTGCTGTCATTGACTAATGTACAGTCGTAAATTCAACAACATGCTGACAAGTGTCTTGAGAATTTGGTGTGATATTGCGACACATACACACACACACACTCACAGACCCTAAGGAATGGTTAGAAATGAAACACTGTGCAGAGACAGAGCCTTAAACCCACTGGGCTATTGTGCAAGCCAGTGATTGTGACAGAGGTTAGAGAAACGCTTGAAAGCAGATTGAGAGGTGGGGTTGTAGGAAGAGTACAGTGGAGATAACTTTTCCTGCTGATGGTAAATCTCTGTCCGTTGCACTTTCCCCTCTTTCATAAGAGATGTAAGGTTGGACAGCAACGGACAGAGCTGATCTCCCTGGTAACTGGCCCACCTTGACAAACATGTTGAAAATGCAAGTTGAACACAGTCTTATTTACAACAACAGCCTATTGTACTGATTGTCACTTAACAGTTCCACAGGTGTAATTTTAGGTTCAGGGCCTAGTTGTTGAAGGAAAGCGTTACTCAATCATTTCCCTGCCCAGATTTTCCCAGCTGGTGCGAGATTCAGACTGGCAACCTTGTGATCACAAGCCTGCTTCTCTAACCTTCATGGTGCTGCTGCCCCATTTGAATCACTGGAGCCTGGTTTAACACCTCCTGAGATAAATTAAATCAAGCAATCTTCATGCTTTTACCCCTTTTTTAGTGATTAGTTCTATTCCAAAACACTACATACTGCATCCGTTCTGGAAATGATCATTATCTGAAATTAATCTCTCAATATCTATAAATTATTGAGAACCTAGTATTAAAAAGTATTGTTTTGTCAACCAAGGACTTAAGTTACCTACTAAGTCCTAATTTTGAGCTATTAGTCATTTTGTAGGAATAGGTGTCAGTTTTTTTTTAAATGGATCTAATTTTAGAATGAAACTCTTGAAATGTATTCAACTAGTATTTTGTCCAGGTGAGCAGTAGATTTCTGCCTGCTCTCTAGAGATTTTCTGCGTTGCAGTGAACTGGACAGGTTGCGGCTGTTATCCCTTGTCTTCCTGGTTTTCCTGCTCACTGGTCTGAGGATGAGACTGGTGACAGCAGGGGGGTTGTCTGAGCTCTCTGTCATCCTTGCATTCCTATGTCTTTATTTCTTAATATACTGTATTGGTTTATTTGAAAGGGACAAGAGCAGATTACATTGATGCCATATCAATTGCAGCATCTAATGCTGTAATTTTCTAATGCTGTCATTTACTGGGCATAGATTAACATTTAGATAGATAACTAAATTAATCCCCAGGGGAAATTGGGGTATAAAAATAAAAACAACAATAACATTTCATTACAATATAAAATATGTTATATAAAAATTTCCACTTCTGGCCAAGATTATTGGCACCCTTACATTTTATGCAGATAATGTAGAATATCCTCTGAAATAATTGGAGATTGAAACAAATTGATTTACAACAGCACATTAATATTAGTAATTATAAGAATTATTAGTATTAGAAAAGGGTGTGAAGAAGAATTATTTCAGAAGATATTGTACATTATCTGCATAAAATGCAAGGGTATAATCTTGTTTTGGTTTGGGATTTTTCTTACTGTTCTGTGTTGGCTTGTCTTAATACAATAATAATGTGTCTGTACTCAAAATCAAAATTTCATGTCATTCTCTTTGTTTCTCTCTCTCTCCAGTGGAAGGAGGCCAAGCCAGAGGAGCTGATGGACTCCAAGCTGAGGTGTGTTTTTGAGCTGCCAGTGGAGAATGATAAAACGGTGAGCACATGCTCTTTCTCCTCTCCTCTCTTTGCCTCCCTCCCTCCTTTTTGTTGTCTCTTCTCTGTCTCCCAACACCCCACATCTTTACTGCTTTGCTGCACGTGTCTTTCTCTCTCTATCCTTCTATCACTCTCTTCCTCTGTTCTGCCTCTCCTGTCCCTCTCAATCTTCTTCTCTCCTCTCACACTCTCCTACCTTCTTTCCCTCCTTCTCTTTCTCTCTCTCTCTCTCTCTCTCTCTTTTCTTTGTCTACCCTGTCTCTCTCAATCTTCCTTTCCCTCTTCATCTTTCTCCATCTTGTCCTGCTTTCCCCCAGCCCCCGCTCTCTTCCCCCAGCCATAGTCTCAGGCATTAGTGGGCCACTCTCTCCATTCTCACATGCTGTTTATTATTGTTGTGATTCCTCGCAAACCACAAACAGCTGTAGAGACATTATCTCCTCATGATATAAGCCCAGTCGACTGAACACCTGGAGGGAAAATGGCCTGTTGTTGTTTTCAATTCATTATGAGCAGTGAGATACATACACATGGCTCCCAGTCAGCACAATGCACTACAGGGTCTGTTAGACAGAGACACTACAGATAGGGACCAGCTTGATCCACTTAGGGCACCCTTGGATGAACTTTCCCACAACCATAGAGATAGGAGGCTGGAGAGATTGTGTGTGTGTGTTTACGTGTGTGTGCATGCATGTGTGTGTGTTTATATGTGTGCATACGTACATCTATGTACCTGTGTGCGTGTGCATGTTTGTGTACTCGCTACTTTGAACTTCACCAAATCTAAGCAACTACTGTACATCTGTACCAGGCCTTTGTTCAGAATCGCCCAGGAAACATTTTATTAGCAACAGTCCACTCATCCATTATAACATGGCTCTCTCTAATCCGCTAACAGCACGACATGGAGTCCAACAAGATGATGTCGTCCAGTCTGCTAAAATCTGAGTCCTCCACACTGTCTATGAAGTCCATGAGCTCCACCCTGGATGACGGGGAGGTGAAGAAGATCATGGAGGAGTGCAAGAGGCTGCAGATGGAGGCTCAGAGGCTACGGGAAGAAAACAAACAGATTAGGGTGGGTCACATGACTCAAGGAGAGTCAGTTCTTTTCTTTTTTTACCTTACTGTTTTTTCCAAGTTAATAATGGCTTATGGCTTAATGGTTAATATATGACCTCACAAGTATCACTTTAGTTTCATAGGAAATACAAGGTATAAATGGTCCATAAAATAAGTACAATAAAATGACTAACACAACAAAACAAACTTGCTTGGTTACATTTACAGATCTAATTCAAGGGGGAGGTATTATTAGTCAGAAATCATCACAGCAATGGTCAATCAATATCAGTTCAACCACTCAGTTCAAAGAAAGGCCCTCATCTAATCAGATTTAGCAGATGACCTCACTGTACATGTAGAGTCATTTTTGTGTTTCATGATTATTTTTGCATTGAGTCATATTCACAATACAAGCTAATTAAAACGGAGGTTGAGTGGGACCTCCAAATGACGTTGCCGTATCCACCCTCCCCCTTGCTGCCTTACTTTGAATAGACAGTGAACTCAAGAATGAGGCTTGGGGTAAGTGTAACCACTCATATCCATCAATGGCAGACCTCTGGGTCCTAAGCTCATAAGGCAATTTTGCCCAATGAATGAGTATGCCATCAATCACAACAATCATTGAAGTAGGGTTCAGAATTGTGCTTTGAAAGGGTTGGTTGGCGATGAGTCACACGCATATACACAAACATCTGCACACACACACAAACACGCACACATATATGCCACAGACAGCCAAGTGAGAGTTCTCCTCCCCCCAAACACCACATCACCTCCCCTTTAAGTTCTTGCCAGAGGCAGAGCGACTGTTGGCCGCTCCTGCGGCTGAGATTAAACTAACAGAGAGCCCCCCCACCCGCTGCTGGGAAATGAAGTGTGTTAAAGCCTGGCGCCTTTTGCAGTCCTCAGGGGATTGGGTCAGATGGAGATTTAAGCATATCTCATTTCTTTGAATTAATGAATGAATGCGGCCTTATCTTACTGGCTGATTGATACCCTGACCGTTTTTTTCCCCAATGTTTTTATGTCTTTATGTCTCTCCCTTTCCTACTTCAAATTTCCCTCTCTATATTTCACTCTCTGACCACTACCACCCCTCTTTCTTTCCCCACACTCACTTCACCCATCGCCCACCTTCCTTTCATCCTTTTCTCACTTTTCTTTTACCCCCTATCCCTCTTTACTAATTACCCCTCTCTTCATTTCTCTGTCCTCAACTCCTCCCCATCTCAGGAGGATGATGGTCTGCGGATGAGGAAGAGTAACGTGATGTCATCTCAGCACTCCCCAGTTGGCGTGGTGAAAGAGGAGGGCTTGAGCGCCCGCACAGTGGCCCTCATCGTGTTCTTCTTTGTGGTGGGCATCATCGTGGGCAAGTTGGTCTTGTAGAGCGCAGTACAGTTCGGTCGACCGCAGCATGCTTTTGGGGGATGAAACAAACACGGGATCTGGGATTTTGGATCAGAAATGCCATATCAACTGGGTGGGGGGTGGTACAACTTTTGATTCTCATTTATGTAAAAATTTCAAAGGAAGTGTACGAGAAAAAAAAATCATCTTATGAACAAACCAACTGTTACAGGTCTTGCCTCTATGTAATCATTACATAATCATTCTGGCCCTCTTCCCAAAGTTTCATGTATACAGATGACCAGTTCTAGGGGTGGGGGGTAATGGAAACATGATTTAATGCTAGTGATTCAGACCAATGGATTTTATAACGCTGGCAAGGTAGTGGTGGTGCGATTGAGTCAGTTTGCATTGTGTGAATGTCATTTTAGCGTATTGTTGTTTCTTTTTCTAAATGATGGAGGCCAGAGCCTACGTATATGTATATGTAAACCCCCAACTGTACAGTATATCCAGGTTTGCTGTGTTCCTTCCAGCTAAGCCCCCTTTAAGGAAGGGATTACCAGAGAGATGATCCAGAGAGAGGCTAGGGGTTACACACAGGGCTATTGTCAATCAAACTGACTCCTCCAATCAGAGGCTTTGTATAGACCGGCTTGTCTTTGATTGGAAAACAACCTTGATCAATATATCCTACACAATACCATAGATATGTTCTTCCTTCTTTTTCTCTTCTCAAGTGACCCCCTCAACCTTATTCCCTTCCCCTATCACTCAGTGCTCACCAATTCCCCAGTTGGCAGAGGAGATACTTGATTGCATGCGTCCACAGACAGTGTTGGATTTGGACTTTTGGATCTAATTTAACTACTTTTATCAGTGTGATAATAATGTCTTTTTGGCTGTAGATTTGCACAACTGAATTTTCTGATTTTTCTTTCTTTTTTGTTTTGTTGCATTTTTATGATTTTAACAATCTTTTGTTGTTAGAATGAAAGCATTTAAGAATATTGCAGCTAACTAAAATGAGCTCCAGATTAGTAGGATTGGATCATATATCTAAATGTTCTCTGGATGTAAGCCTTTTGCCTTGTGACCTGTTTGAGCAAGTTATTCTCGGGCCAAGAAAGGTATATATATATATATATATATATAGCAAGAGAGCACAAATTGACAGAAGGTGTATGTAGAGGTGAATGGTTGTTTGCCTGACAATATCAACTATAGCAAGGTGCGATACTGCTGTTAGAATTGCAGACTGTCCTAAGAAAGGAACATTGGTCTTCTCCCCTCTTTTTGTCTTGTCTTATTTTCCTACTAAGCCATACATTTGTTGACGTTCTGTTATGTTGGGGCAAATGTATGTCTGATATCATTTGAGTGTTTCACGCTGCCCTGTTCCAGCTCTCCATGTAACTACTGTCAGTAAGCTTGCTCCTTTTTCACTCCGCTGCAGACCTGTGTGTTTTGCTGTTTGTTTTGCATTCATCAGTTGATTATTAACATTATATCCTCACTGCATTTGAAGTTGTGTTCATTTTAATACACTAAGGTTAAGAGTGTCTCCAGTTTTATCTCCCTACAACATAGACCTTATTTTTTGTTTGCAATTTTGTTTTGCAAGCAAGGGGGAAAAAGCATTCAGCCTAGTTATTATCCTTAAGGGACCATATGATGACATTGTACTGTTCTAGAGCCAATGGGTACTTTTTTGTCAAAAATGTAAAAAAAACACTCTCAAATTGTTTCATCTTACCAATTGCATATTGAAGAAAAGTCAAAAAATGAGGATGAACGTTCAGAGCTGAGGAGTTGTGATTCTACTTTATTTGAGTGAAAGAGAGAAGTTGGGCGTATTGTATCCTACTGTATCTACAAGTGATGAGTGAAGGATGGAAAGAGGGAGGAGTGTATTCACCTCGGTTAAACTGAAAAAATGAAATGATGAATAAAATCCATTGCATCTACATGAGTGGAGGGGAGGAGGATTGATAGGACTGGAGGGTAAGAGATAAAATAGGAGTGTGTATTTCTACTGTATCTCTGTAAAGTTGTTGGGTTGAGGATGACTTGCTGCTTAGAGGGAGGGCAGAGCAGAACCGAGCTACAATCCCATCCTGGTTTTGGGATCAGACCTGGGTCAAATAGTACTTTATTTTACCCTGTTTGGAGTACCAGATGGGCGGGGTTTGCCACAAAGGACAGTACAACGTGTATCAGAAAGTTTTAGACAATGGCAGGAAGTATTTCAAAGTATTTGAAAATTAAATATACTTTTCTGTGATTGAATATTTACTTAACCACTGTCTGAATTGCCCTGATGCAGTAGACTCCACCCATTTGCTACTCCAAATTGGATTAAACAAACACCAAGAATTATTTGTTGATACTAATTGATCAAGGCCTGGTTGTAAACGCACTACACTGACCTATCCTGGAGTCTCTGACCATCACCGTGATCAATGTAAGCAGTTGGGCAACTGTTTTGTATGTATATAAATAAATAAATAAGTCTATCTGAGAAGAAGATTAATATTCCTAGTCAAGTAGTCTCTCTGGTGTATAAAAACAACCCAACCTGGTTGGACTATGTAGCATCTTAATAAATTAAATGAATTAAGCCCCTACCTAACTCTGTGTCAAGTCATTTCCTGTTTGGTTAATGAGATACACATGCTCTCATACAACACACACCAACAGACACACACACAATGTCAATTCTTGCAGACCGGTTTTGTTTATTACATTAGCTTGTCAGAAGGCAAAGCTAATTTGTTTGCTGTTTGGTATTTGTCAGTCTCATTACCATCTCCGTGCAACAGCAATGTAAGGACAGCTCTCTCCCTGTCACAAAATAATAGCCACTGGCTGTTAGAGAGAGAAAACTAGCAGTCTGCAGTTAGCACTCGCATCACAGCCCAAGACGCCTCAGCTGAGATCCAAAGCCATATTGGCTTGTTAGTTCGTGCTCCTTTGCTTGATTTGGCAGTAGCAATATTTGCAGTGGGATAAAAGTGTTAAAATATATAGCTAGCAGGTAATTAATTGCCCCGTGGCTTTTACATCTGCAGTTGTGGTGTCAAATGAAATCATGTTGATTCATCCAGTGTTATTGTATCTGTAACAACCAGGGACTGTTTCTGTCTGCACCTCATGGTGGAGGCAGCAGAGCGGAGCTGCTGGAGGGGTTTCTGCCCGGAACCCCCCGGTGTGCACCTGGACCCGGTAGCTCCTCAGCTGTTTGGCTTGGCCAAGGTAAGACGCAGCTGGATACGCAACGGTGGAAACCAACCAATATTCATTTACATTTTTACATCCAGCTGGGAAATATTCCATTTCCAAGGTAAATCACAAAGGAATGTTTCAACATACTGAGAGGGTGAAAATTATTCAGGGGTCCTGGGGTTTGCCACTCACCTGAAGAAGAGGTCATAGAGTCAGCAACTGACATCCAGAGTTTTTTTTTTATCTTACTGTTATTTAAAATGGCCATGGTGTGATGTAAATACTGCACCTCAGACAGCAGTTGGCTTACTGATGTTGCATTGCATCATCACCCTTCATATTAACAGCTAATTTCTACAAGATGGTGAACTGTGACACAGTTGGACTTGGACCATCTACTCAGATAATATTTTAATGTGTGTTTAATGTGTTGCACTACAAGCTTTTTGCTGAGAGTGACAATGAGTGAATAAGAATAAACTTAAATTCCTAAATCACCCAAATGACAGCAACAAATCATAAGGAGGGCCAGGGTCTGAGCTATAGTGCCTGAACTAGTGCCCTGAGATAAATGCTCAGAAAAGACAATTAGAGCCAAGGAGAGAGATGGAAGGACTATTAAGGGATGAGAGCTGATCAAAGAACAGATTTCCCCAAATTGGGAGATTTTAATAAGTGGACGGTAACCTTTTCTTGACTTCACCTATGACTGCTCTGGAACCGATGGTTCTTATTATCAACAGTGACCACAAGAGAGCCACGTCAGATGTTGATCTCTGACCCTTAGACTGGATGTCCTCCAGTGTTTTTTACCCTCTGTCCAGAGGTTGTGACTGATCTTTAACTGTTCTGCTTCTCTCCCACCCTGTGTTTCAATGGGTCTGGTCTTTATTGAGGTCTGTACAATAAACCTGATGTCTGGCTGTGTTTCGAAGTTGGAAAACATATAAAACATTGCTGCACAAGTTCACTGTATTCAACTATGCATCAAGCCGACACACTCCCCCCCCACAGAATAGAGTTCTTGGTGTTAACTGTGTGCCATAATTGCTTTTGGCAAAGCGATGAGTATTGTTTTACACTATTTAAGTACCTGGAGAAACTAATCTATCTTCTTCCTCATCAACAGTTTTTAAATACAATTGGCACCTAGAGACAATCTATCTTGTTTCCTTCTCAAACCCCAGCAAGTGCAACACTGAATACCCTTCAAGGCAGAGTTGTTTGGCACATCGATAAGCCAAATATCTTGCAAATTTTCTACTCAGTCCATGTGCACGGTCAAGCCAAGAGGTCCATGTAAGAGCCTTGATACATTTGGGGCCGTAACTGTTTGAATAGGATTTGCAGCGAGGCAGAAACGTTGGAGGCATGACAACTGGCAGAGAGCGATGCAGTCTGGGAGAATAGCTTTGTGGCAGCTCTCTCCAGCAATAACTTTTTCAATCACTTGTGTGATCTTAACCTTAGAACAGGAACATGACCTGATTTAACAAGCCACCAGAACTGACAGAAAGCTACTTTGGGAACCCTTCTGTCAAAATAGGTCCCTAGGCAATATGCATGTTAGAAAGCTTGTCTCATCTAGTGGAATGTTGCAAGTTACTGTCCATCCAAAATGTTTTTCTAATCAAGGAAGTGTTGCAATAGAGAATAAAGAAATAGATTAGGGCTGATGGTTTTCCTGGGATCTGGGGCATCCTGATAGATGAAGAGTTAGTTTGAACAATGTAGAATATAGAGAAAAAGAAAAGAATGGACTGGAATGTGGTGTTGAATGGGTGGTATATATATATATATATAGTATATGGTAGTTGGTTGAGGATATCCAAACATTATGCCGTATTTTTCCAGATGAGCATGAGGTCATGACAGAAAGGGGCCTGTTTGTGCTTGGCACTAGATCAAGCAGGAGAGTGCTGCTGCTGCCCCGTGCTGCAGCTCTGTGGTCAAACACAATGCCTGGTTCATTTGTTTCAGAGCCAAGAGGAGCACACATTGTTTAATAGGAATTCATTTGTTCAACCAAGGCAGCCAACCTATGGCTGATGTTATTTTTATGGGGCAGCTGTAACTCATATTCTTATGGAAATAATGGGATTTTCTTAACAGAGCTTGAAATTTGAATGAGTGGCAGAGAAGGCCAATTTGGAAGTTATCGGTACTACTGCGGTGATGTCACCCCATGATGTGTGTGTGTGTGTGTGTGTGCATTAACTGCATATGCAAGAATTTTTATGGGAATAGTGGAGATGGGAGAGAAAACGATAGATTGAAGAACATACCTCTGTCATATGCGTCTCAGTCCAAAAGCAGCACTGGGGCTTTCTCTTACCAGAACATTTGTCAGAATAACCCACCAAACTGTTTGTGGTTTGGAAACTCTGTTTTGTTGAAAGGAAAATCCTTAGGGCTTGTTTTGTTTTTTTCTTTTTTCAGTCTATAGGAGCATTCTTTTCCTCAAGTCATGTTGAAAGTATGCGCCTTGCATGAGTGCAGTTCACACTACAGGCTCTCCCCCAGTTCTCAGGTAAAGCTGACAGAATTCAGAGTACCAAGTTTGGTTTCTAGTTTAGTTTTTGTTCCCACTTATTTATTTGTGCAGTGCTGAAAGATTGTGCAAGTCATAAAACATAAAGGATGAGATGCATTTAAATGTTTTCAGGTTTTCTAAGGTGCTTGTATAAATCTCCCTCATCTCAGCTAAAAACATATGTGGCAGCACACATGTGGGAGATGTGAAATACACGGATGTTTATTTAGACCTTTTTGTTTGCTGCTTGTGGCCCTTCCTGTAATTTCTACATCACATTTGTTGCTGGCTTGATGAAAAAATAAAAAAATCATGTGAAATCTCAAACCATTCCTGACACGGTTTCTAGTTTCGTAGCAATTACGCTTCTTAGCAACTCAAATGACACCAACTTAACTTCTTGACCTGAGGGAAGCTTGGCCATTCGCTCATGTATGACTACATGTGACCTGTAGAGATTCCTTTAATTCCTACTTGGCTTGCTGTAAAAAAAAATATTAAGTCATGTAAAATTTCAAACTATTTCACACCATCTTTAGTATTCTTTCTCATTATGTGTCTGAAAACTGCTCAAATGACACAAGGACTGATCATCTTGGCTGCAGATGCTCCACTGTCTACCCACTCACTCAGAGATTGCCTTTAGGTTCCATATACTGACTCAACGCATTAGGTTGGTAGCCCAGTGTAAACACACAGAAACCCATCCTGGAAGCAGTCATGCTTGCTTTTCCGTTGTTTCACTAAATTGGAGCAGCAGTTTTATAATTTTCTGTTGAACGGATGCCTTTAACAAGCCACTAGGCATGATTGCTAACAGGTTGGCCCCGCGCTCCTCTCTGCCTGACGGTCTATACTTTATGGCATGCAACAGAAACCGCAAACAGACTATGAAAAACTGCACTGCCCCCTCCCTCAGTCGCCGCCACCCAGCCATCTCCGATGCACAACCCGGGCGGATCCATTTGTTGTTCTTGGACCCCTGGAGGGAACGAGGATTTAACCAGCTTTGGGGTCCATTTAATGACAGATTCTCCACTTTAGTGAACAGATAAATGCCATTCATCAACCCCTAACTCCCTCTCTCCCCGTGCCTTTTGGTTATATTCTTCATCCAAGCTTGAAGTACACTTGCTCGCTCAGCCCCAAAGGATGACCTCATGGGGCTAGCAGCTGCCATCACCATTCTCACAGGAGTTAATAGGAACAGCATGTAGCCCCTGGAAAGGACTTGCATCTCTCTCACTTACTCTCTCTCTCTCTTTGTCCCCACCAGTTCAACATTAGAGCGCCAACTAACATCATTTTTCTTTTTTTTTTCTTTTAACTTTTCTCAGAAAGCACTTTTTTTTTTCTTATTTCCTAATTTTAATGCTGCCGTAGCCTAGATTGAAGAATAGTGTAATGTCAATTCCATTAAAAAAAACAGTTGGTATCTCATTTTCACTCCACATTGTTTCAAAAATACTGATGCATCCTCTAATTTGAAGCTACTGTAAAAGTTCTAATTTAGCTGATGGGTCAATTTCAGGGATATTCCATACTGGGTTTAAATGAAATGCCAGCTAGTCATTTTGTAGGGGCAGGTGTCAACATTTTACAAATGGAGGATATCTCATTTTGAAACACAACGCTTCGCTTGTTTCAGTCATAACACTAAAAATTTAGAGCTCAAGCTTCTCAGGTTCATTTGAGCAGGGCCAGCTATAGTATTTCTCCGCTGGTCCTGCTCGTCTCCTAACTGCTGCTTCTCTCGGCTCATTTATTGTGAAATGTGTTTTGTTGGCTGATGGTTGTGTGTTCTAATGATATACTGTACATTCAATCACATATCCCCCTGTGTGTCTTCAGCAATTGGACCTGCATTGCAACGCATTGTGTAATGTGTGAGCCATATGACAGTTATTTATCAAATGGCAGTACACTAACCCACTATCTGGGCTTTGAATCAGACCACAGATGAACACCAGAGAGAGATCGAATTCTACAGTCCTGTTTCATTCCTGCAATAAAACACGCCAGAATAGCATCCTTCGGACATTTCAAAAGCAAAACTTCCATTCTTTTCTGAGGGCTGCGCCATATTTGAAATCTCTCCAAGAAATGATTTAGTAATTCAACATGAGATGTTATGAAAAGCCATTTTTAATAGACAAAAAGAAAAAAAAACTAATCCTTAAATGGCAAAGCTACAAACTTCAGTTAAAAATAATGTATTTTTCCTTATCAAAATGATGCAGTATAATTGGTTAAAAATAAATATTTTTTGAAAAAACAGATTGAATGAGACTATTGATAGACAAGTAGGCTTATTAAATGTAATGCATGAAAAGGAAGAAATTCTGTACACAAGTGAAAGAGGTTAGAGGAATAAATCAAATATTGCTGTCCTCCAAGCAAAACATTTTATACTACAGTGGCATTGGACCAATGAAGAAGTTAGCTATTAAGGTTGTGACTACACATTTTGTACTTTGTGGCTTCCATCTTTTCCATATGGTGAGAAAACAATGTTCTGTAGAAAGTGCTTAACTTATACTGCATCTTGGCTGGCTGAGCTCACGCGTGAAGTCCTCTGGAATGTCCATTGCTCGCAGTTTGATGTGGAAATAACTGGTCCACGCTCCGACACTTTGATCTTGTTTTGTAATGGCATGAGTGGAAAATCTACAGCTTTTCTTCAGAATATTAAAAAGCGAATGATCTCAAGCGAGAATTCCTGTTTCGACTGATCGTTACACAAAAGAAACACGGTTAAAAGAATACATTTTTACATACTGAAGTGATGGCACTTGTATATATTGGTGATTTATATACAGATTAGTTTTAGGTAGAAATGGAACGTACACCGGTGAAATAAGAGTCATTTAACTTACCCGACAGACAGCATAATAATACAATCAGGTGTGAAAGCCATTTGGCACTCCGATCAGAAATCATTCAACTGTCCTCAAAGTCTTGTGAATTTTCTTGACCATCAGTCATGCGATCAATAATACATAGAAGAAGAGTGAAAGAAAGCTGCCAAAACGACAATGTCCATCAATGGCTCTGACTGCGTCTCTAATACACACAGAACCAGCTGCACAGCACCGCTCCCAGCACCAGTAGCGCCAGCTGTGCCAACCTCTCCGTCCCACTGGCTGCTAACTGGACCTGCTTGCTGTTAGAACCTGAGCCGTAACGATGCGAGGGCAATGTCTCCCCCCCGCTGCAAAGCACCATGGGAGCCTGAAAGGAGGTGGGCCTCCTCTGTGGTCGGTCAGGGCTAGATCCGTCGGTCGGCCTCTCTCCGATGAACAGCAGCGGGTGTTTCCTGTGGTTCAGCTCGATCTTGAAGAGCTCAAACTCCTTGTGCGGCAGCTTGATGCCCAGCACAGTGCACCCGTCTGTGGAGGTCAAGTCCTGCTCCACCCCGACCTCCCAGCCGCCTGCCTGGCCACAGTTACCCGGCCTCGTCCCGTTCAGCACCTTAGCCGTGGACTCCTCCAAAGCTGTAACTCTCACTTTGGTGACC
>CABFOQ010000595.1:3381-18749 GCA_900660455.1 Gephyroberyx darwinii | reverse complement strand
CACTTCCCCCTCTTTTTTCTCCCTCAACATCTGTTAATCTGCTCAGGGAATAGCAGCAGACAGAGTTTTCCAAACCTCTGTGCATTTACGTGTCATGCAATTCATCATTGGTAAGTCTTGGAAGAGCACAAGTGCTGAGAAAGTCAGACTCAAATTCAGAAATGGACACTAAACTAGAATCAGATTATGGCTTTCTCATCCAGTAGCTGGAAGCTGGAAATAAGTTTATTGCAGGGTTGGGGGTTGGGGGTGGTCAGCTTGCCCCCAAGAGGAGCAAACAACTTGAGTCTTTCTTTCTGCTACACATGAAAATCAAGTGCCTTTTACTTTCTCATCCTCTGGACTTTAAGGGAAATCTAGTTTAGGGGTAAAAGAGGGTGCGATGAAGAGTTGGAGGAAGTGAATATGGCCTGGTGGGGTTCCCTTTAAGTCAGTTCAGGTGGTACAATTTATAAACCTCCTTACAGAAGGACCAATAGAGCCAATAAGTGCTTTGCGTACATTAGGCAAGATTTATGTGCACTTCATCTCATATACTGATGCCTTGATAGCACAAAATATTGTATGATAGACCACCATGTTGATACAAAGTAGGCTTTGTGTGTGTCTGTGTTTGTGTTTCATTGCTGGTGTGCTGTTTTGTTGAACAAACACGCTAGCCAGTATGTAAGCCAGCGAGATTCCTTACAAGAAGATAAAATAGCCAAGCTCCTGTCTCCGCAAGCAAAGGCTTCTCCAGAAGGCTGCACCTTGTGTCTTGGACTAGCCCATGTTAGGCCGTAGCTAACCCCATTACACCAGAATGGGAAAAGATACCCTGGAAGAATCAACTACAATACATTTTGTTCACTGGGAGTCCACCCTGCCTGCGACCACAAGACACCCCTCCAGAGCATGAACGTCACACAGGGTCTTCAAAGAGCTTTTGTGATAACCTATCATTTTTTGTTTTGTTTATTTATTGACATGAAAAGAAAACATCAAAACAGTTTGTGTACATGATACTAAAACTTGTGAGAGCCTTGTTGTATTTCCTTTTTTTTTTGGTGGGTTGGGGGATTGCTATTCCTGGACGTTTTTAGCAGGGACATATGGTGGAATTGTGTGAAGAATGTCAGTCAATGTTGTGGGAAATGGGACTTTTGTTGTGTGAAGGTAGAAGATCAATCATGCAGTTTTACCAGTAATGTGTGTTTGTTAGTACAGGGCGGTCTGGAAAGCCATTAAAGCCTCCCACCCCTGTTTTTATACCTTGTCATGCCCCCTGGCCTTTGTGTTTCCATCATGGTGCATCTCTGATTGATCGTGACAGGGAACAATAACGGGCACATAGAGAAAGGACATTCTCTCTGACTACCTGTCAGTGCATATTAGCCCACATTAGCTTTTTCCCTATCTACGCTAATGCTTGCAAGCCGGGCACTGATGATGCCATTAAAACTTACTAATACTTTTCTTGGGTTTAAGTGAGAGTGATTTACTAACCGTTTTATGACAAATAAGAACATGAAGAGATTTCCACACCTTACTATGCAGAGAAAATGATAGTAATTGCCCGGTCTGGGAAAGCTGTTAAGGAACAATCCTTGAAAAAGAGTTTGAATTTATTACTCTGGAAGAAAGTGGCCTCAGCCTAGAAGAAACAGGTGGGCTCAGTGAGATTCAAGTAACAAAAATGATGTTAGTATGGAACCAAAAAATTACATTTAAAGGTGGCTGGCGAGAAATCGAGGTTATCATTTGTTTGCATTGTTGTGATTTGAAAAGGGGCAGGGAGGTTCAATGGCTTATTTAAAACTAAGTGTCTTAAAACAGATGAGGCCTTGTTCCCATACAGGATTTGCACAATAATGTGATCTTTTAAATAAAATCAATCAAACAATATTAATACCACAATGTCAAAATCAGTCCCTTTACTCTCTCAAGGCTAGATGATTTTACTCTGACTCATGATCACTGAGTATGAAATAGTACGGGGTTGTGGAATCATTCTACTGCCTTAGAGAAAAAGGAGGTCTACTGTCATGTTGTGACTTTTCCCCTCCCTCTTCATTTTTTTCATGTTCCATTAAGGCTTCGCACTGTAAAAGAGCACCAAAACAAACAGAGACAGAGTTGAGGGAATGAAAGAGTGCAGTGTTTTGTGAGCACAAGCACCAGAGACCTGACTGCACTTGCAATTCCTTGTCAGCTGGCAGTGAGGGGTGATAGGTGAGTTTTGTTATTGCTACAAATCTCAAATCTGGAGAAAAGTGCCCCTATTTTCTGATCCATGGATCGTCACAATTTTAGTCAGACAAATACTGTGTCAAGTACAACAGCTCACACTGACACACAAAAATTGGCCTGACTTTTGCAAAGCCACAAGGAAATTCACGTAACAATACCCATAGTTTAATATAAAAAAAGTGTTTCCACCATGGATAACAGAGATACACATGTCAATTTTGTTCTCAGTTAGTGAAACAATCACTATACGACAAGTTGCATAACAGAGCAAATCTGCTATTAATGTAAAAGAAATCTCATAAAAAGTTGTTGCGTAACAGTTGTTCTTTTCCAGCATATTATTCGATGTCCCAAAAATAATTTGAACCTGTCAGGGATGAAAACTTCCAGTGAATGGCAGTGTGCTCATGGCTAGTTTCCATCACACTTCTTCCCTTCCATACAGGTCCCCTCTTCTTCCATCCATTCTAATAGATCCAACGAAAAAAAGGTCATTGCTGCAGGCTGGCCAAAAAAAGAAAAGCTTGGCTCAACTTCTTTGCTCATTCACTTTCCATTGCAAATCCAACAGGCATTCTCTCAGCCCTCCTTTTCCCTGACCACAGCTATGGCTTTGGATACAGCAGCAAGTCTGTCCTTTCTCCTTTGTGTTTGAAGATAATGCCCACTGTTTGAAGGGAAGGGAACCTAGGGCAGTTCAAGGGAAAATCCAGCCTAAAACAAAACTGTTCAGGACAGTTCAGTCTATATTTGTGACTTTTAACATCAGCATCCCAAGGCTAGGAACAAGAAAGCTACTCATCAACTGACATAGCTGCTCTATTGACAATGTATGGGAGATTAACTTTGTGGACCTAGAGTATTTGCTTGAGCTTTTACATCCCAATAAGATCAAAACAGTTCAGAAAATGAAAATATACCTTCATCCACAGAAAATAACCCTTGATTTTGTCACAATGTCTGCAAAGTTAGTCTCTCATTCACTGTCTATGAAGCAGCTCCAGGCTTCCTCTTCTTGACATCACAGATAGATTAGTGCCTTGGCTCTCTGATGTCTAGTTGTGGCACACAGTTGTGCATATTCACAAATCTAGATGAAAGTGTCTAAGATCATATGTATAACATGAATTCTGGTTTAGGTTGGATCTTACCTTTTAAGATAATGCATCCCTAACTGACTGAATGGAAAAAAACAAGAAAAGGAAAAAAAAAAAAATAGGACCCCAGTTTTAAATACAATCTACCTCCTTAACAAAAATGGGGTCCTTCAGAGTGGTGTTCAAATCTAAGCCAAATGGCCACAGGGTCCGTTTGAGCGCAAAGATGGACTGGCAGGTGTTTGTCTCAGCTGAGGGCCCAAAAGTCAACAAGTTTGGGCATGGTCACTACCTAGAAATCTGCTACACTAACATGTCTTTACATCTTCTCAGCTGCACTTGCAAGACTTGACAATCATGTTGGAGAGCTGCTCCACTTTGGGGGTGCGTCCAGAGTAGTAGAGGATAGTGAGGGGTTCCAGGTCTTGAGGGACACAGCAGGGGGATGCAGATGCCTCAGGGTTCAGAGTGTTGTACAGGCTCAGCAGCTATTGGAGGATACAGAAGAAAAACAACAACTCACACCTGTACTATAGCAATCATGCCTTTTCACTTTCACTTGTGTCAAAATGACAGAATTTAGTAGAAAATAATTTTACCTTAGGCAGATATTGATGAATTAAGCTCATATAAGGAATGTGAGGAGTTGTTGAGTTTGTTCATTTGCACATCAATTGAGATTTATATGTGACTGAACATAGCAATTTAGCACTTGTTTACATTTTGCAGAAGGAGATCTGCAAAATGTTGTATTTTGCATTGGAATCAGAGAAAAAAACGAAAAAGCTACAGCTTGTTAAACTTTGTAATGCTGTGAAACAAAGATAAGAGAAAAGTAAAAATGAAATCACTCAAGTGTTGTCAGCCATGAGCATCTTGGCTTGTTGGTGTCTATGTTCTCACTGTTAAACAAATAAGTTGATCAATGGGCCAAACACCCAGTGTATTCCTTTAATAGTTAAGTGTGGTGTATCAGGGTCCTTCCTACCGTGCTGTGTGTGGTATCAGAGCTCCTCAGGTAAGGGCAGGGCCCGGAGCAGTAGTTGGCAAAGTAGCCCTTGGGCTCATGGATCCACTTCCAGTCAAGGTCACGCCGAAAATCGATGAAGAGCTGGCGAACACAGCAGTTTTCCTCCATGTTTCTGTGATGAGTGAGGATGAAAAAGTCTGTCACTTCCATAAAAAAAACTCAAAGAGTGATAATGATAAAGATAAAGACTCTTAGAGTTTAGCTCAATAAGCCCAAAAAGGGATTAGATTTATCTAACATTCAAGAAAGTCAAGAACTAGCTCAACTATCCCAATGACTTTCATGAAAAAAGTAACAATCACACGAGAGTAACTGATCCTACTACTACTAGCAGCTATTTCCAAATGTCATTTTTACTTATGCCTTACGAGAAACAGTAGTTTGTGTCTAGTGCTCTCTTGCGTCGGCGTGGGGACTGTGTGCCCAGGCGGTGGGGTGGGATCATCATGAGGATGAGGTGAGGCAGGTACTGCTCCTTCTGCTTCTTCAAACGACCCAGGTCCCAGCGACTGTGCTCCTCATACTCTCCCTCCACCCCTTTGGAAAAGACTGGAGGTCAGGTGTCCACATATTTCATAGTCATGAACAAGACATGATCAAGGTACTTTCAAAGGAGCTATTTATTGGTTTCCTAGTTTCCTATCTCTGCTGCATTAAATCTGACTGACAGGTAATGCAAAAATCCTACAAATTTTAACCTTTAATTCTTAATTACCATATGATATTTTCATATATGTGATCGTTTCAGCAACACAAACAGGAGGGATGGCAAGAACAATCTCCCACGTCATCAGATCAAGAGGTACCAATGTCTGGCATGAATTATACAACAAAAAGTAGGATCTCACCTTTAAATTTAACCTCTAGCAACTCGTTCAAATTGTCAATGATGTCACCATTTGGGTTGAAGGTGTGGCAGGGACAATGCACACTGATTTCCAAACCCAGATTGGTTCCTGTTGGTGATTAATTACAGAGAATAAGAAAGACGGTCAGAATTCTCAATTAGTGCTTTTCAAAAAAAGAATCTCAAGGACAAAACAGTGCTTTCCTCCGCCCTCAAACAGGGAAATGTTATGTTTCGGTTATACTTCAAAGTGCACAAAGTGACATCCAAAAGGATCAAGAGATGGCATCCAGAAATGATTTCTGATTGTTTATGTAAGGAGGTGATCTCAGTCTCACCTCTGTTCATCAGCCACTCCCGCACCGTTTCAGTCACGTCGAAGGAGACCCATTCTGGAGTGCCTTTGGTCAGCACATTCTTGGCTCCAATGTAGCGTTGTTTCGCAATGTGTTCGTTTGGTCTTAGGATCTGTAAACCAATAATGAACTGTCACTGAAATAATAAACTCAAGCTAATCGTGAGTCATTCATGTTGTCAGACACCTTCAACCAAATAGTGGCCAACATGACAAAGCAGATGTAATTGGAAGAACTTCTCAAAGCCAAGTAGGCACTTACTTGTGAAAGGTCATGCCTCATTGTTTAAGTTATCCAATAACGTAATGAATCTTATGCTATGAGCAAATGGAGAAAGGACACTGAAAGCTGTGCATCATATGCTCCAATACTCGCACAAGGACGAGTGAGCATGCTATGAACATGATGTATAACACAACTTTAACAAGTGCGAGCATTTGTGATGATCAGAGCCTGTTACCCTGGGAAACAGATGAGGGAGGGAAACAATATAGTAGAAAAAATATGACCCATGCAACCCAAAAAGGTGACTCTTAAAATTTCACCCAATATGGAAAAACAAGCACATTGTGGGAGTTTTTTGTTGTTTTTCAGAAATTATTGATCTTTTCATTTCAAGCTTTAGAATGGTACAATACATAAATGATTATGAATTATTAACCCATCCAAATCCAATCCAAATACATGTCAATCATTTTCTGATGTAAATTGGTATAATGTAAATTTAAATTCAAATAGTTCATGGCAAATAGACATTGCGGTTGTTTGTTCACTGGGCTACAGCACATGCCATGTACTTGCAACATTGTGGGTATAAATCTATCTTATGACCTTTCTCTCATGTCATCCCCTCTGTCTTTCTCCACTTATTCTGTCATGAAATGCTATCAAGTGAAACAGTTATGCCACATAAATATATGGGCTATTTATTTATTTTTATTTCTTTTTTAATTAAAAAGGTTTTATGAGTTAAGAAACGTGATTAATGTGTAGATCCAAGGTCAACAATGCACACAAATCAGGATGTAAACAAATGCGGGTCATTCCTCAGGAAATCTCAATTGGATATTTCTACGTACTCCTTTATTTTCCACTCACATTGTAACTTAGCCTGCTGCACATTGATCTGAACCTATCACATCAACATTAGAAGAAATACTAGTTATGTCCAAATCAAATCAGTTTGTGGCTCAGGTGTCAGTCGCCAAGGAGACGGGTATAATCATCCCATCACTCAACTTGTAGCCCCATATTAATGGCCTAATGAACCCTGCATATTTCAGTAGCAAATGTGGTTTGATAAAGACGAGACACTGGATAACCAAAATAGGGGCCACATTTAATCTGGTTTCTCATGGGCTGCCAGTGGCTTACTCTGCCCTCGCTGATGCTGCACTAACAGCACCCCTGTCCGGGTTCTGAAAACATTCTGCAGGCCTGTCGAGCCTTTTGGCTTTTGGTCTGGCTGTTACGCATGCCTGCAACCACAATCTGGTTATCATTGGCTCCTTTTCTCAGTTAGGGCCTGAAAAGAGGTGGTTGGGGAATGAGTAACCAGATTAAGATCTGCTCTTGACAGCCCATCTAGTAGTCCTCTTGCCTACAGTGACTAATGCGCAATAGATGAAAGATTCGCACTTGGAGCCACTTGTTGCCTTTGGCTAGATGTTACTGGACTTGGTAGAAGGACATGGAAACGGTACCTTTACACACCTGGTAGAGCTCAATCCGCTGTTCGTTCCTCTTGGCACCTGAGTTTGGAACCCTCAGAGCACGAAATTCCGCTCTGAACAGGTTGGTTGAGTTCCTTTCCATGGCGGAGACGTTGAAGCGGAAAACCTTCGAGGTGATCCCTTTTGGGCAGTAGGGCAGATCGTCTACAACAGAGAGGGTAAAACACAAATTTCATGTTTAGAAAGTGGACAGTCCTCTTTGGTTGATTGTTTTCATGGTTGTGCTCCTACTATGTTTTACTGAGGGGATCATAGAAATTCCTGTCAGGATGCCATCCTCTACCAGCAGGGTAGCTCCAGAGGTAGGGACCTCAACGGCTACATCATATCTGGACAACATCATCACAGACACTCACCATTTAATCCCCTTCACACTGATATATAAAAGGCATAGCAAGTTCTCATGTTTGCAGTAAAATATAGCAAGTCATGTCTCATAACATCTTTTTTAACTATATATTGCATTGCATTCACATTTTGCAGGACACATTTCACCTTTTGAAATAAGGGATGCAAAAATATATGTTCTTCGCAACAGAACAATATGTTGCTACATCACAACAAAAATGCCCTCTACCTGGGAAGGTTACTAATTAGTGAAATTATGTCTCTGAGCACCCTACCTGCAGTTGACAATGAATGTGTGTGAATGGCTAACAGTTCATGGCTGGCCCTAAATTTATCTGCTCACAGTGGCACAGTGAACGATTAATATTGGGGCCTGCCCTACATCAAGTTTCCTCAATTGTTCTCTTATGTATTTTGGCTAAATCTGAGGGATATGTGAATGTGTTGTAACTGAAACAGCATCATTATTCAGCCTAGTATGACTTCACCTCCTTGGCATCTACATATCAAAAATCCTGCTATCCTCAGTCCCAGTGACCACTTCTTGGACCCAGTCGAAAACCCCTCTGACCATGATGACTTCCCCACAACCTAACCTCAGTCATTGGCATGGCCAGATACTGTATGCGTACCATTCTATAAGAGGAAACCTTTCGAATGTTTGAAGGTGTCTAGCCTCTCAATACAGCAATTTGCCTTTCTTCCTGCAGCTTTCTGCTTCATTTTCACCTGTCAAGGATTTGTGTTGGTTCAGAGAGCTGCCTGAGATCTGCCAAAGGTCAACAGTTTACCTAGCACTTTTCAGCAGAGCTGTCAAAAGCAAATGTATGTTTGCCCACATTAACCGAGGAAAGACAGTGATGTCACTGGCTTCAAGTCAAAAATTGATTCCACAAAGCCAGCCTTCTGGACCTGTTATACCAAAAGGGGAAACACCCTAGGGTGGCTGTGTCTTCACAACCACTGACATCACTCACAGTGGACTGTTTCTGCCAGATCTTAACCACGGTTCCTCTCCTCAACTACTTAAGGGCAATGCTGTCTGTGCAAACACAGGAAGCCGGCCCTCTCTCACCTCTCTCAAGTCTCTCACCTCCCTCTACAACACCTTGAGTGAGGTGACTCATGGGTACTCAAGAGAGGTGGAAAAGTCTTTTACGTATGTTGAAAGAGTAAGGTGTATATCTTTAGGGGCACTTGGCAAAGAACAAAAGTTAAGTATTCCCAAACTGTTAAAGATCAAGTCAAGTATTTCCTCCAAGGACATCATAAGTTCAGGTTCATCATTTTGTCATGTCATGGTGTTACAGATTGGCAGTAAACACCAAACTCTTAACCTTTAATTCAAGGTCAAAAGGTCAAAATAGACGCATTTGTAACTGATTGGCCCAGAGGGGGAGTGCATCATATGTGGCGCACAACATGTTTACTGTTGCTTTGTTGTTTGAATTTTGATATCAGGAGTGAAAGAAGAATGAGCGTTGAAACCCTGTAGATATGAAATTCTGGTGAAATTCAGGTATGTGCACCTCTCCACCAACAGAAAGAGACAAAATGAAACTTAAGAGCGAAATACAAACTGGCTCTAAACAGTAGCAAGGAACCCTCCAACTAGACTCACCAATGTTATATCTTTTGCCTCTCTCAACTCTTTGGTATTCCCTGCTATAAAGCGATCACTCACTGCTGTGTTGGTAAACATAAGCATACTGACATCAAGTTACATGATTTCTGCATAGGCCACATTGGCGGCCTTTGGGGCTGTTGCCTAGCAGGTTGAAAGTATGTGACAGCTAATCATGAGTTTCACATGTATTTCAATGGCTTCTTTGTACTGAAGTAAAACAGTAATTAACAAAAAAACTATTATTTCCCATCTGCAAGTCAAACTGAAAATATGTTCATGAATATACACAAAATGTAGTTGGTCAAATAATTTCCAGAATATATCTTTTAAAAATAGTGTATTTTTATGCTGAAGTGAAACGTGTACCACTGCTTTTTTATTTTTAATTAGCTGAGAAGAAATTAGTAGTCAGTCTAGACAGACCAAAGAAAGTGGGCTCAGCATAGTGAATCTGAAAACTATTCATCTTGCCTGCTACAGTGTATGCAAAACCCATTAAACGGTCTCAGTGAGCAGGATATGCACATACACGTGGATAGACAGGCTATTGACAAAATGCGTGTTGCCAAGTATGAGATCATAAGAACATTTTAGGGAAGTTATAATAAGTTTGAATGCCCCTTTATGGACAAAGTGGCATTATTGCAAATATATTGCCTTAGAAATGGGGTTGTTGACCTTTTCAGCATGCAGGTGGTTATGTGGACTAAGACACACCATATACTAATGATACAATCAATTCAGTTCTCATGTGATATGTAGCCCCCTTTTTCTTCCTCCCATCTTTCCTGTATTTTTCAAGAAAGAACGATCAAATCTTTCACTCCCTTTCACAAAGGTACACTCTAAATTACTCTTATTTCTGTGCACTTTGGGCCATTTGCAGCTCTGAAGCCAGGGATTTTAACCACCCCACCATCTCGAGGCACCTACTGTATGGCGTTATTGTCAAAACCACTTTGTGAGATTCGAAACAGAAGGTTGGTGAGGGAGAAACACCTGTTGATTTCAAAGGGACTGTGAAGCAATGGTCTTGGCTTGGCTCTGGACCATAAGGCCCTCCTCCAGTTCACACATAACATTTATCCTATTCTACTTCTCTGAAATACTCAGTCAGCTGGACCACATATTGTATGAACTTCCTTAAAGTACTGACACGTGTCCATCAGCACAGGTTTTCAAGAACCCTTTCAAAGGTTGTTTGATTCTATTGAGGAAACAGTAGTGCTAATGATTTGGTAAATAAAGGACTATCACTTGAAAAAGCTGTTACCTAATGTCACCTACCTACCTAGTGGCAATCCATCACTAATCAGGGGGATGTGAAATCAACACACTCAATGTAAGAATGCTAAACCTGAGCAGTGAGTGATGTAATGCTAATCGGCCACCCATGTGGGTAATTCATCGCCAAGGCAGGCAGTGCACTTTTAGCACCATACCAACTGGGGGAGGGGTAAATCCTGACCAAATCTTCCCTCTTAGGCAGACAGAAGCCAGGGGAGAGAGAGGAGCTCTCCAGCCAGGCTAATGGGGAGGTCCTTCCATCAGCTAACCTTTCCTGTCCACCTCCGTTAACTTTTCCTATTCCTTCTCTTAAAGGCATCCCCATCCGCCCGGGCAGATGTCCCTCTCATTTGGGCCTGACTGGAACGGAAATGGGAACATCTGGGGAGAGGGACAGGATCCATGGAGGAAAAAAAAGGAGGAGGAAAAGTGGAGGGAGGAGTAGGAGCATAGAGTCACTTTCCTGGAACACTGGTGCAGGATTAAAACAGGTTAGTGAGCGGTACAGTTACCAAGCTCATCCTCCAAGTGGATAGAAGGCCTATTGAAGTGAACCTTTAGGTTTTACAAAACCCTAGAAAAAAAAAACACTTTGCAGGCAGCCACAGTTCGGTCAGAGAATAAGTGGTGGTTCCCAAATATGTCGATCAGAGAAATCTTTATTGTGCAGCAGACGAAAACTCAGTAGTGAAGGTGGGAGGTGGCTCAAATTCTCTATAATACAAAGTATTTGACATGGATATAGGAACCTGGTTGTAGTTTTTGAGAATGACGCGTTTTTGGCGCACTGTTTCGTGCGTAATTACGCAGCGAACCAACGCGTTGATTGCCTAAACGAAAACAATGATGGAAACGTATGAGCGTGAGGAATTTTACTACTTACTGTTTTCTGGCGGTCCGTAAACCATGTTGAATTTGTATATCTCTTTGGCATAGTACTCTGTCTCTGTGTTGTCCTGGCCGCAACTTTGCTGCCGGTCCCTCCCCAGCTCCTCCAGTAGCTCCCTGGTGCTGTTATACAAGGCTTGGATCTGATAGGGGATTTGATTTGGTCCGAGGGAGTGCGGCGGACTCGTCAGCCGGAGTTTGCTCAAAATCTGGCCTCTTATCGCCTCGACCCTCTTCCTTTTCACGTGGTCAATATCCACGGTGGCACAAGTTGACAGGGACGAGCTCAAAGTCGCGCAGTTGAGGAGGAGGACAAACAGAAAAGCCTTACCCAGATGCATCTTTCTCTCTGCATTTGGTTTGGTCGGGAGTTGAATGGGCAGACTCACAGGCGAGGATCGTCCAGGTCAGTGCGAATTAGCCTTGAAATCAAACTAATGAGGCCGTTTGCTCTTTTAACTTCCTTTGGAGCTAATTAAGATAAAATCCCCGCTTAATTCGCTTTCTCGTGTCAATCCCTCTCCTTGTTTATTATCAGGAGAAATCCAGCTATGTGTTCGCCCATTAGACATTATTCAATGTAAAGTCCAGCACGACAGAAACTCCACCGCATATATAAAATTGATCATGCATAAATATCCACGCAGAATTTGATGTACGCCTACAGACACTTTTCTTTTGCATTCTTGTGTTCAGTCCAATAGATTTAGCTCGCCCCACAACTTGGCCGATTTTTTTTTCCTTTTCTTTCTCATTAACAAATGCTGCCACTTTGTCTCTAAGAGCACTATACCGACGCAGACTGCAGGCTGTCACGTTAACGAGCTATATGCGACTATGAGCAGTCAGTATGGCCTCACATGTGTTTTATACCACTAGTTTCTGACGTTTGATGGAGGAGGGACCGCAAGGCATCCCAAACAGCCCTAATCATAATTCGACAGTCTTTGATGCAGCGCACCACTCATGCACCAGACATCCAGTGTAGCGTAACAGCTGTAAATAATATACATAATAGGCTACTGTTTTATTTTCTGACCACATGAATTCCCTGAGCATGTGTACATGAAGTTGGAAAGTTTTATTTAAGATATATTTAGCCCTCGTGAAATAAAGACAGTTGTTTTTTGTGGTATTTATTTTCCTGGCTTAGACCAAACATAACTTTTACAACAATCTCGCTGAGATTGCATTTAATGTTTATTCCTATAGTATGCTATAATGCGGCGGGTCGTACACCCCCTAGTGGTAAATTGTCGTCATTGTAATTGCACACTTCATCAGACACAACCCTTAAACTGAACAAAGTCTCCCTTTTTCCCCTCTGCCGAAATTCCTGGTACAATGTTCTCATACTGAATTGAGCATTTGCTCTGAAACGTTTTGAGTTTTTTTTGTTTTCTGCTGTTAAAATGTGTATTGAGGCTGAAAGCCAGAAGCTCAGCTTTCCCTTTCCAATAAATTTGTTGCTAATTCCTCCCATGGGTGGGGATTCAAGCAAAGACAGCTGTTCAAAGCTAAATGTACACTAACACAACAATCAAATCAGGATTTAGGACTATTGGCCTTTGTGTCTGAAGTACAAGCTCCGTGAATTAAATCACCTAATATCAACTGTATGCATCATTAACTGGTTTTAGTGTTATCTCAAAAGAGTGTCTTATACATGGCTTAGAGAAGAGACAGTATAGAGGACGTTGTAATTGATTTGACTGTGAAGATTGAATATTCTTAGATGACAGGTTTTGTGCTTAAAAGTTCCACAAAGATAATTTCTGACAAAATAATTTAAAGCCTGGTCTTTTGTTTGCTCTTCTACTCCCACACAGTACAGGTAGCAGGGACAGGACGAACCCTGACATTAGAAGCTTATCTCAAGTTAAAATCCCCCCAAACTTCAAACTCTTGCATTAGTTTTCAAGTTCACCATCTTCCCTCTCTGTTAAGCCAAGTTTCCCACGCCCTCTACAACCCATGATTCACATAAAATATATTTTTCTGACATTATGTCTGATGGTTTATTTGCAGGTCTTTAATTTATTTTATCCTTTTGAAAGGTCTTTTTTTCTTCTAATGGCTTTTTACATCTCTATTCATAGAATGTATGCACTGGCCGGTTACATTTCTCAGACCTCTTTTAGGTCAAAGCTCACTCAGCCACTGGAATCTCAATATCCAAACATAGGGTCTGGTATTCCACTATGTTTCTTTTGCCCACCAGTATGCATAGCAAAAAAGCTTTTGTAGAATGTCCAAATTTGGTAAATGTTTGTTTGCCGTCGAATCATGTGTCCAGGTACCTGTAGAAATGGATTTCGTTCTCCAGTGTTACTTGAGTTGGAAATGAAAACCAATGTGCAGAGTATACTTTCACACATTGAGTCAGAACTATCAAGGTCGTTTCCACATCACCTCGCAGTGATACTTTAAATGAGATTGAAAATGTTTCATGCACCTATCTCATGCTGTCTGTTTCTTTCTGTCTTTCTCACACTCATGCAAAGTGTTGTTCGTGTTACTCCCCTCCTTTAAGTCAGATGTTATCTGGGAAAAGCGAGATGTGATTGATTTCTCAACATCAAAGGACCTGTGCACTGTTCAGGTTGTACAGTACTTTTGATTTCAATTGATTCTCAATTGAGTGTTCTACATATGCCACAATTTTTTTCCCACTTTTTTGTAATCACACTTGTATGAAAATGACTTTGCAACAGCTGTTCATTGCCCAGGGTAACTGCCAACTGTAATGTAGCTCCCTAGTGCATACATCTATTTATGGAGGCAGATTTATTGTTCTGTAATTGATTTCCTTTAAAGTTCTTCCAAGTTCTCACTGGAATGTCTTCATTCATAGGTTTGGCTCAGTGATTTGTGTTGCGCTGACTGATCCCAACCCAAAATGGCCCCAAAATGTGTGTCTGGGCTATTTGTATAACCCGAGACTGAGCAGGGAATGAGATGCCTTCATCCCCCTGTGGAACTATGCACCCAGGTCCCTGGCATCCCTCAGCTTTCCCACACTCCCTGTGGCACACTTTGTTACATAGCATCACAGATCCTCTCAGATATTTGGGATATTTGAAAGGGAGAGCTTGGGCAGACTGTGACAGTGACACCAAGGCATTTCTGATTCACTTGAATTAACGAGAGGGTGACTTGTTCGCTTGCATGGTGATGAATATGTGTGACTGTGTCCTAGAGGACGATCTTCTTTTTCAGTTTCTCTTGGTTTTTCCTGTATGTACCACACACAGCACTACAATATAAGAGGTCTGAGAAATGTACACTATGATATAGCTTTATTTAAAGCAGTGGAGAACTTCCTCTCTATAGATAAATAGCAATCAATAGTCCATGAATGATAAAACCTTTCCTGTCTGTATATTGTGTTAATCATATGAAAGCAGCTGCTTGTATTACCTGTGTTTTACGGTCTCAACCTTTGGCCTACTAGTGTAATGTTGGCAGTTCTCCATTAAGCCAGTAGGTGATGCTGCTTAACAAACAATGTCCCGTGTCTATTTGCTGCAGGAGAGACAGGTACTATGCCAGAGAGAAACTAAACAGCTTAAATATCTCCAGAGGATCGTGTTATACAAATGTACAAATACAAATTGTGCCAGATTCAAAAGACCAAACCATCTACTACAACGTTCTTAAATCAACTGGATTTCAAAGTATTTTCAGTGAAACGTTGCGTTCAGTTGACATATTTACCTCAATCAAATGACATTCACAACAACAGCGAATATAAATATGTGATGTTGTTTTGTTTTCATATAAATGGAATGATTTGGCTTCCTCAGTTGTCTGCCTCTGTTTCAATATGGGAAGCATCATTTCCCAAGCAGAGGTACGACCCATGTGTTGAAATGATCAGCATCACTATCATCACCTGTAGTAGCATTATCACCATCGCTGTGAAA
>CABFOQ010000592.1:0-17614 GCA_900660455.1 Gephyroberyx darwinii | reverse complement strand
TTATTTCCTGTCTCTGTGTCACATGAGGTGAAGGAATATCCTCATTCTGCTGCTAATGTTTATAACACCATTAATACAAATATTACTGTTACTACTACCACTATGTAATAATAACAATAAACTTCATTTATATAGTGAGAGTTTACAAGGTGCATAACAGTCAATAAAAACAGACATTTCCAATAAAATAGACTAAAGCAAAGACTCAACTGTGCTTTCAAAGTGATCGGTAAAATCTTTAAATCGATTCTAAAGCGAGCAGGTAGGCAGTGTAAGGACACTGAGACAAAAGTCCAGAAGGAGACTTTTTGAGCGATGCCACTACTACTACTACTATTACTACTACTATTACTACAATTATTACTACTGCTGCTGCTACTACTACTACTACTACTACTACTACTACTACTACTACTACTGCTAGTACTACTACTACCCTCTAGCTCCAAGCCCTTGATAGTATCTGTACACTTTTAATTTAAATTAAATTAATAAACCAATAAAGTTAAGGCTCATCATAGGTTGTTTTTTTCTGCCCGAGAATAACACGCGACCTTTGACCATTCCAGTTTGCTGTTGAGCAATTCGCTGGCCCAGTTCTGCTGCCTTTCACCAGTTGACATCTTTAGTTTCGTTTCCTGAGCGTTTGTCAAGATACCTAAAATAAAACTCAAGACTTCCGGTCTTGGCTTTCAAAATAATAATAAAAAATTAAAAAAATTAAAAATCGTGACTATTTGAAGGGATACATGACTTTACTCGGTACTGATTTCAAAAGTTATCTATTACTCCCTGGGAGCAGTAATTCATGACACTACTATTACTTTTTAGTTCCTCCTCCTCTCTTCCTTCTAAAATCAGGATCAGTCAGTTTCCTCTCCTGTGAATAATCAGAAAACCAAACAGCGTTCATGTCCAATGTTCTTGTCATCCCTCCATCAAACCAAAGTGGTGGGATTACTTCCACCCAAAGAAAGTCAACATCACAACTTGTGATGGCTCCAAGTTATTGAATGAAAGGGGATTTTATTTTTTTTTTCTTTCTTAATTTACAACTGTTTTAATCATAACAATCTAATTTGAATTTGCTGTCCTTTTTGCATTGCACGGGGGGCGGGGTCATATGTAACAATGTCTGCTTTTTTTTAAAAGTAATTGCGCAACATTTCCTCTGAGTACATTTGAACGACCTACTTTTCACTTTTCACTCAAGTTTGTACAACTTCTACCCTAAGTAAGACTTCAAGCAGACTACTTGAGTAGGATATTTCAGTGCTCTTTCCACCGTTGATATCACCCAACTGTTGTCAGTGGCTTCTTTGAGGCCTAGTGACACTTTTATTTAGAAGGCTGTACTACTACTACTACAACTACTTCTACTGCTACTTTTACTACTAGTACTACTACAACAACTACTACTAGTAGTAGTACTACTACTATTGCTACTAGGACTATTACTACTACTACTACTACTACTAATAATAATAATAATAATAATAATAATAATAACAAAGATATTTGCCCTATATGTTTATATAGGCTCATAATAATAATATCACATATTACATTGCCAAAGAAGCTAACTTGTTATTCTTAAATGCCTGATAGATAACCAAGTTAATAGGAGCCATTTAGAGCGCCGAAACGCGGTAGTCTTCAGTTCAGGGCAGGCGACACTTGTATTTTGAAGTCTCACTTCCCGTTTTATTCTGTCTATTTCTGGCAACTTGACTGCTGGCTGCTCGTCGATCGAACGCAGCGCAGTGCTTCAAGTTCCATACTGAGCCCGAAACTCAGACTCGCGGTAGCGCTTCTCGTCTACAGAACAACTGGTGCTGTGAACTGGTACTCTCGACACGCCAACTGTCACAATGAAGACGACACTTGTGTTGCTTTTGATAGCCTGCTCCGCTGTCTCAGGTAAGCCACATGCAAAATAAACAAACTGAAACGGTTTTGTAAAGGGTGTTTCAGGCAGGTCGGTGCAAGACTGTCCCGTACACGGACATACACGTCCGCTCCAGCATGTTCATGACTTTTATAAAATAATAATTGGCCTTTCGATCTAGCTATAGACCACTGGATAATTAATTAAATTGCTAAAAAATGTTTTATGCAGCATTTAATGTCATCTACTAATGTACACTATGGTGGGGATTATTGAGATCATGTATATTTTTACAAATAAACCCAGTGTTTGCACTTTTGCTGCATAGATAGTGTATAATCCAATACCCATGTTTTTTTTACACCTCACCCTGACTTCCTGGATTGTTCAGAGAACAGAAAACAGAAACAGAACATTAATTTCCGCAGTCTTTCAGCGCTAAGCAAGTTACATGTCTTAGTCACATGTTTGGAGGCCTGTTTTTACTGGCAAAGTAAAGGATGATTCCGTTTGTTTTTAACCCATTAAGGACTAAAGGACAACCCAAGCTCCAACTCAAATGTTGTTAATAAAACAGAGGATTAAAAAAAAGTCCTTTCATTTTGAATTTATGCCCACTACTAAACCCACCTAAACCCAGATTACCCACCTTTTTAGTTTAGTTAATTTTTGTAATGTAAATTAGAAAATTAGAACAAAGAATAACAATAAAAAAGCATACATTAATGGTTGTCTGAAAAATATAATTGTGTCTCATTTATATTGGTGGTTGTGTGCCTTATGACGTTCACCCTCCTTTTAATAATTTGAATTTATAACCCATATCGTGGTAAATGTTGCAGGTGATGTATATTTACATGAAGGCTGGGGCGGACTCTTAGATGCAAAGGTGTGATCAGTTGACGTCAACGTGAAAAGTAGTTGGCTATTCAGTCCAGTTTTATTTGTGAAACTCCCATGTGGCCGCAATTCAGAGGTCAGCAGGACAATAAATTAAGCATAGATGAGAGCAGGTAAAGTTTGCTTAAGTAGAACGTTCTCAAGTTGGGGTATACATTCTAATGGACTGGTTCCTCTCTCTCTCTTCAACTGAAGCACTGTCACCTGCTGAAGACAACAGGGACTCCAAAAAGCCTGTGACTTTGTCTCCGGCACTTAATTTTGGCTCCAGCGCATCTGCTGCGCCCACCAATACAACTTCCACCACCACCAAGCTGACTACAACTTCCACCACCACCAAGCCGACTACAACTTCCACCACCACCAAGCCGACTACAACTTCCACTACCACCAAGCCGACTACAACTTCCACCACCACCAAGCCGACTACAACTTCCACCACCACCAAGCCTACAACCCCAGCGCCTCCTAAACCCACCCCGACTGCCAACCTGACTGTGGGAAACTACACCCTGAAAACAGAAAAAGGCGCATTATGCCTGATGGCTCAGATGGCCCTGCAGATCCAACTGGCAGCAACCAAGGTACATTTCAGCATTCCTAATAGAAACGATAAGAACCGCAGCAATGATAGTTTTAAGGTCAAGCTTATTCCTTTGAGCAGAATTTGATGCAAGTCATTAAAGGTGCATTAAAGAGTTATTCAAGATTAAATCATGTGTTTTTTGAGCTGCAGACATATTTGTATGACTTCTTTATGGTGAAATACCAAAGATGTAGGGGTAGTGTGAACTGAGTGGGCAGAAATTTAAATTTAAATGTATGGGCGGAGCCATTGAGGAGAGAAATCCTCCATCTCAGAAGACCCTCCGACACCAAAATGCCGTGAGACTCTGCGTCACTCTCCATTGTGTAATCTTAGCTAGCTAGTAGGCTAATCGCCAATATGTTGTCAAATGGGTGTCAGAGGTGCGCACCCCACACCACCCAATTTTACAGACACGCCCCCTTTTTCCCCTTTGCTCTCCACCACCCAAATTAGCATTGTTCAAAAGTATCTGCTGGGCGGAGACGGGCTGATTTCATTACTCTTAAAGTGATCTATGACTTTTATTTACCTTTTATTTACTATTTTCTTCTATTTATTATATTGGTGAACAGTAGCAACAACAACAGTAGAACCTATCTCCTCCTACACCGTCTTGCAATGCCCGACACCCACTCATAGCAGTTGCAGTTGAAAAGCCTGTAGGTGGGGTGAGAGTAGGGGCACCCCGCCCTGGCATTTCAAGACATACCCCCACCCCTGGGGTGTGTCTTGAAATGCCAGTGGGCGGGGAGAGGTTGTTCCAAAACAGAGTATGACCTAGAAAGTGAGTTTTGAAGGCCAGGAGTCTCAGCACCTGGCCAAGTAATTGCTTAGCTCTTGGTGCTGATCATTAACCCTATCAACCCCCCATAGATATATTTTGGTATTTTTGTGTTATAGGGAGGTAAAAAATCGTACTTACGGCCCCTTTAAATTTGTTACGTTTGGAGACAAAGAACCTGTGTTTGATAGCAAAACAATACCTCGCTCCAATCTCACCATTTCAGTCTTGCAGAAAAACGGTTTCATAACCACGTATATCAAAATAAATGTATATCAGTATTCTCAAATCCTGAAAATATATTAACTATAGAAAGCTACAAGGTCTCTGCAAGATGCTGAAAATGCTTTTATGTAAGTTTTGACTTCCTCATCATTTTTGATGACCGTGTAAGTTTAGACTTTGTGTCATCTTCATGTCACAGCACTATTGTTCTCTCAGCACTCATGCATCCTTTTAGAATAAGGTGGTTGTCCAATGTGCCTGAACAGATCACATGCATGAATCACCTGTTTCCTCTCTGTTTGTCCTTCAGGTCACTGGAAACTTCACTGTTCAGCCGAAACTGACAAAAGTAAAAGGGTTTTGTCAGGAAACTAAAGCCAACCTTACCCTCACCTTCAAGGAAGGCTACATCACGTTCCTGTTTAACAAGGTACTTTTGATTTGCTAGAATTGTGATCAATATGGTATAATAATAATGAGACCATATGGCGATGAGTGATAGAAATGTAACTGTAACTTCAAATGGGAACTGGAATCAGAGAAGAACTGCAAAGAAAAAGGAAGTACAGTTGACAGGAGGTTTGTGTAGCATGTGACAGGGAAACTTTCAGCCTTGTGGCAAAGTGATGAATCAGATAACAACAATGTGATGTGGTAACCTTCACCACGACTCATTGTGTGTGGATATGCTAAGCGACAAAACACCACTCTTTTGCAAAATCATCACACTCACATCACAAGGCTTGTGTGTGCTGATTAATCCAGTGGTTACTCTCCAGATGTACAGGATATGAGCTTTTAAAGGTGCTGCATGTAGCATTTTTAAAAATATATCATTGTCAAATGAATAGTGATACCTTAGTATAATTACTATAAACATGGTCCATAATTGCCGGGACCATGGTCGAGATGATTGGTAGCCTCTATTTCCTGTCAGTGGTATAGAGGCTTTGTAGCAACCACAGCTGGTGCCATCATGGAAGTTCTTTGGAGAACTGGCTGCATGCAGATAATGCCTTAAAATACATCAGCAAGCAAGAAAAAAGAAATACCTGAATTCATGAATATTATAAGTAAAAGTGAATAAGTGAATCTTATGGTAGATTATTTCCAAATGTAACTGTCTTTGTTAACCTGAACAAACTGTTAGCTAGCTAACTAGCCAGCAGGCTAATTTAGTTTGCTTATGGTTAGCCAACCAGATAGTATGGTTAGCTAGCTAACAAGCTGACATTATCTAAACACAAAATCAACCAGATGTATCAGTGATAAAATGAGTTCAAAAGTAAAGTCAGCTGTTCACAGCTATTGTTGGCCAAGAGTTGTGGACCTTTAATATGGCCGCCAAACCTGTTAAAAGCCCTCTATTGTTAGTGCTAGTGTTTCTCCAAATTAAATTTCCCATAAACCCTGTTGCTTCCTGTCCCCCCTCCCTGGCGGGTTTAGCTTTACTGAAGAGGATCAACATATTGGAAGTGATTTTTTGCATGGCAGATTTCCTGCCAAACGCAACCCGGTGGCACACAAAGTAGAGGCTGACGGAGGCTCCCAATCTTCTTGGCGATGACCTTGTTTGTTCACATTACAATACTGGTGTGTCAATAATGTGGTAATGATTTACTGATGCTAAAATGATACTTTAATCCCATTTGTTGACAACCTGCCCCTTTATTTTATTTTCTTTCTTCCCTAGAACGCTACTGAGAAGTCTGTCTATGTTAACACCTTGTCTTTCAAACTGACCTA
This sequence comes from Gephyroberyx darwinii, assembly GCA_900660455.1. NCBI lineage: Eukaryota > Metazoa > Chordata > Actinopteri > Trachichthyiformes > Trachichthyidae > Gephyroberyx > Gephyroberyx darwinii. The sequence goes on along the minus strand of CABFOQ010000592.1, from coordinate 11,485 downwards.
CCCCCTCGTCTCTGGAGGTAAGTCAGCGGATTGGCAAGCAAATTGTGTCAAGACAGGCTGGGCAAATCCAGTAGGGCACAAACCTATTTTCCCAGTCTGTGCATATTATTTACAGTTCCTTGTTGGAACTTTGAGACCTCTCTAATCGGGTCATGTCAGGCATTTATTTGCATTGATATTACAGTTGTAGGTGGTTGTTGCACAAGACTGGCAAATATTAACATAAGTAAGAAGAGTCACCAGCTGCCAGCACATGAACTTCCTCGTTTGCGTGTCTTTGTTAGGACTATATATAGAAACAATCTGTCGAATTACTGCTGAAGCATCTGATACCAGTGACAACCTTTTTTTCCCTCCACTGCTATGCAGACTAGCATGTTTTATCATTACCTTCTGAAATGGCTTTGTTTCAATGTTGCAGGTAAGACTGATTACGTTGCCAACAACAACTCTGTGCACCTCTTCGCTGCCAAGATCGGACACTCCTACTCCTGCAAGAGCGAATCGGTTTACATGGGCAATGGGCTGTACCTAGATGTCACTCAGGATAGGATGCAGGCCTTCAATCTGACTAACAATGACTTTGGTTTGCGTAAGTGTTGTCACAAGACTTCTCATTCTCATTTGTTCTGTATGAATAATAGTCAGGGAACATTTCTGTCTCTGAGCTCATCATCGATGTCATTAAATGCATCGTTTACATCCAGTAGAGTCATTAAGTAATAATCAGTTTCATATAGATACGTATATATATATATATATATATGAGAGATCGATGTAATACATTTCAACCTCTAGCCAGTTCATGAAAGTTTTTACATTTGGTATTCTAAACACTCGGTGTCTTTCATGGGGGAAAAAATCCTCTGGTGCACAGCAAGTGATGCGTTTTAGGAAGTGTTTTGGAATGTTTCATTGGGCTTTATCAGCTGTCAGACGTAAATCTGATGTGTGTGTGTGTGTCTGTTCTCCAGCCAACTACTGCATCGCTGACCAGCCAGACTACCGTGTGGCCATCGCGGTCGGAGTGACGCTGTTGGTCCTCATCATCATTGTGGTGGTGGCCTACCTGCTCGGCCGGAGGAGGAGGACCGACGGCTACCAGTCCCTGTGAGCGGGCCCAGCAGATGTCACCCAGAGGTCACCCCCCCTCCCCCCATCATGCTCAGGGGTCAAAGGGCTCTTCCACTCAACCCATATCTGCCATTTTTTTAAAAATTTTCTTGTTTAACCATTGTCACTGATATTACAGTGTTTTAACCACCTGTTGCTTCATACTAGAGTTTGATTGATATGGGTGTTTGGAGGCTGATACCGACATTAATTTAATATTTTGGGTGATCTAAGCTGCCGTTAGGCGATATTATGTGCTGATTTTACCATTTCCCCCCAAAAATCCCCCCAAAATTATACATTTTCAGTGTTTTCCCCCAGAATTTTATTCTTGTCAGGGTGGAAAAGCCTCTGAAACAGCATTTAGACCATCAGTCAAACTGCATCATATCCACCATATCAGAGGTGGACGACACAATTTTTAATTTTTAATAAAGTGCCAATATTAGCTAACAGGTCTAACCCTACATTATACTCCCACTAGCAAGTTCAATGTATGAGTGAAAAAGCTTGGAGCTAAAAAAAACCCTGATGTGTCAGATCCACCTCTAATCTATGCTAAATTATATGGGGCTGCCACCCACTTAGCTGTTTTGTATGTACAAACATATTGTATAGTGCCTTTTAATTCTCCTTCATTCATTTAACATTCATTTGTGTGTGTTTAGATATCGTTCTGTTGTTGTTTTTTCAAAAGGATCAAGTCATTTTGCTCATTTTCTCATCCAAGGGATTTTGTTTTATGACCTCACATGGGAAATATTAAGTTATCCAATCATTGTCATCTCAGAGGTAATCATGCTCATTGTATTTGCATTGTTGTTGATCAGTACAAAGGGAATATTAGGGACATTTTGTATAAGGGATTAATTTTGAGTTTATTGCACTGATTTCTTGCACTATCCCAACTAATTTGCCTCGTCTTTCACATGTAGCAGATGCTGTGTATTGGTTAAAAAAAAAAAAATCTTTCTCTTCCATTGGTGGCTTATAACATACATTTTTTAAAAAGGGTACATTTTCATAGAAGATAGCAAATTTACACTCATTTTGTATGTGTATAACTGAATAAATAACGACGACGATAACGACAGATTCACGAAGCATGGAAGACTTTTATTAGACTTATTTTACTGCTCTGTGCTGCAGTTACAGATTCCAGCCATGAGATGATGCCGTGAGATTGGTAATTGGATGTAAACAAGGGAAGTAATGTACAGTTTTGACACCATGCAGCAGCCGTTTTGCATGTTGTGAACCTCACGCGCCAATAAAAATGTATGTTTCTAAACGTCTGTGTGTCTTTGATATTCACCTGCCCGTAGATATGTGATGTCGAGGGTATTTCATCTTTTAAGTCCGTAGATTTCTTATTTGTATAATATTTACACAAAGCAAGGAAACAGGCTGATAACTGTTTGAGACTATTTATATTGACTATTTAAATCATACCTTGGATGTTTTGGTGGTAAATGATACAGGGATTTCGCCATAGCGTAGGGTTTAGTGAATGAATGCGCCTGGTTTTAGGTGTAAAATCATCTATCATGATCCAGAGACTGGATCATGATGAACTCCTCATACCCTGACTGGCGGGAAACAGATTATTATTATTTTGGCAAAGTTTCATAGCCTATACATAACCGTAAATACTCAAATAGAAAACCTCTTTTAAATATTTTTTGCGAGCAGTACGTTATTGCAGGACGTTGTCCATATTAATGACTCCGACAATAAGAAAGCTGTGAAAACCGATATAATGAATTATAGTTATAATTAAATCTTGAGTATGGCTCCATTACAGATTAAAATCCCATCAAAACCCACCTCAACAATTAAATAAATACATAATAGAGGAACTTTTGAAAGTAAAAGTAGTCAATATTATCACTGTACGTAGTTAAAGACAATTGTTTTACACCCCTTTTCACTTTTACATTAGACTGAAAGGGGAGGGATCCGGAATCCCTTATATGGGCCGATAAATTGCGTCACACTTGGAATGTGTTTTTGGAGTCAAATTTCTCTGACAAAAAAAGGGGTTTGGAGTAAAATTAACGGAGATGCAGAACGTTTAGGGGCGGTGGTGCAAAACCTTAACCCAAATTATAGTCGGCAGCCTGTAACACGCAGCTGAGGAAACGTTTTTTGTGAATTTGTAACGGATATTGTGATCATGTCAGGTAAAAAAAAAATAGAACCTTTTCTTAAAGCGTGATGTTTTATTTTGTGGTTTATGAAGAGAAATCTTGTTTTCTTGTTGTTTTATCCAAGTTAATGATCTGTTACAGATGGGATTCATCTGTAACAGATGCCTTTAATACGACGTTTTAAAGGCGTTCTGCCGTTTTACTTGCAGTCCAAATATCCATCCTAGCCCGTTGCAATTGAATATTTTCATCTATGTTGTGTTTAAAGACGAAGAGGCCAGTGTGGATGCAGAGAGCGGGCCGTCCCAGAGTCCCCTGGTCACTGTGGCCTTCCAAAGAAACCCATCGAGGAAGTTGAAGTACCTGGAGTCTGAGCCTAAAGCTTTAGGGGTACGCGTGCGCGGGCGTGTGTGTGTTGTATTTACTCTTATCTTTAAGAGTAGAAAATGTCCTCACAAACATAGAAAGGTAATACTCCAAAGTGAGGACATCAGAGATTATATTATATTATATTATATTATATTATATTATATTATGTTATATTAAGATTAGGTTTAGATCTTAGATATTAAAGGTTAAGATATATTAGTTTAGGATTTGGGTTGAAGGTTGAGATTAGGATTAGGATTGGGTTAGGATTAGGGGTTAAAGAATAGTTAATGAAGGGTTAGGGTTAGGGTTACTAATACTAATACAATCGTGTGTGTGTGTGTGTGTTTAAAACTATGACCGCGGTCCATCGTCTCCTCTCTCCTAGATCACCCAGATCGGCCTCAGCGTGTTTCAGATCAGCTGCGCCAGCCTGTTTCTGGCCACCGGTTTGAGTGAAATGGCGTTCGACTTACTGTTGATCATCGCATCCCTACCGGTGAGCACACGGCTAAACCAATCACGTCATCAGCGTCGATCAGTAAACAGCTAATGCCTAGAAACAACACGTTTTGGGGAAGGAGTCTTGTGCTCTGTTGTCCTTTTAAATGGCCTTCATGGATTACAAAAGAATTATGGGCATTTACAGCCTTTGGCAACTTTTCCTCATACTCATCAAATCCAAATGTCTATTTTTCTACTTACTCACTGCATATGTATTTCATATTTTGGTAAAGTTTCATATTGTGCATTCATTGTTTCCTGGTCTCATTATTTTGCACACTCTCATAGTGCTGTAACTTTTTTTGTGCTCTCCACAGGTAATAGTAGCCGGGGGTCTGGCTATAGCGGCACAGAACCTCCACCTCCCTACTGTGAGTTAACTGCCTGGAGAAGGAGAATCCCACTTTGCCCATCTATTTGCAGGGGGTGGACAAAATAATGGAAACACAAAACGATAGATAGAAAATAATAGAGCGATATCAAGTACCCTAGTAAGGCGCCAGTCCAGCCTCCACCTTCAGAACAGCAAAGGTAAACCCATCTGGAGAAAAAAAATGAAGGACGACTCGTCAGACCAGATTCTAGGATTTCTAGATTTTGTGCTCCTTGTGCCAGGTTATGCATCTTTGCGGCCTTGGACACAAGCAGTTCCTGAATGACAGCACTGCCAGAAATAAGCCCACGATGTACAGTTTTTGTACAAAAATTCTTCCGCTGTGTGAAGTTGCCTAGTGCAGCTCTTATATCACTGGCTTGTGTGGCTTGCCTTTGTAATTGTGATTTAGTTGCTCAAGTTTTCATATGGCGGTTGCGTTATTTAATCCACCCTCTGAAAATGCCACACAACTGTTCTGATTTTCATTTTACTGAAACTTTTGCGTAAGTTGTATTTTTTCACTCTCTGTGTCTCAGCTGAATGCCTGCTTGGGGATGCAGATCGTGGCCTGTGTCGCCTGCATATTCAATATGATCATCACATTGATCAAGCTGGCATATAACCCCATTGAGTACTCCTGCTGGAATTTTCATTATGAGGACTATAGCCCGTCTCCTGAAACCAGCACTTGCACTCAAGTAGTGGTGAGTTGTATCTGTATGTTTTGGCATTTGATACAAAGTGGGATCAGGTGATGTGGCCAGAATGGCATCACAATCATTTTCCTATTTGTGACGTTAATCTTTTTCTGGCTGACAGAAAGGCTTTTCCCACTGGTACTCCGAGAGTATTGTCATCCAGGCTGCTCTGATCGCTATCTCCACCACTCTGGCTGCCTACTGCTGCAAGGTGGTCAACTGCTGCTCCCCGCCACCCAGAATGGTGAGCAGAGGCCCGAGAACAGAGAAATAAACCTGCAGAGGCTTTGCAGTTGCATCACAAATTTCCCATCAACCACGGCCAGCGCCATCAGAATTAACTGAACAAATAATGTCTAAACATATTTTAAAAATGAGGAGAAAGCTAGCTAATTAGAGCAGAGATCCAGAGGTGATATATGCAAAATAATACTGATTTGTCATTTGTGTTGCCACAGATATATTATGGTCATTTGGTGTTATGAGGGAATTATCTTACTTACACCCCTTTAAATTTGTTACGTTTGGAGACAGCGCTCATTTCCAAAGAACCTGTGTTTGACAGCAAAACAATACCTAGCTCCAATCTCATCATTTCAGTCTTGTTGCTCTAATTAACCAATTAACCACTGACATTTTACTCCATATGTAGAAAAAAAAAGGTAAAAAGGTTTCATGACCAAAATATATGTATATCAATATTCTCAATTCCTGACATGGGATAGAAATCTTACTTAGTGCACCTTTAAACTCAACCACCACAGTGGAATACAGTACAGTACAATACATACTTTTTTTCAGACAGAAATCCTAATGAGGCAAGTTCATAGTATACATCATAGTAAGTAGCATCAAACCGATGTAAGTTATATAAAGAAAAAAAGCATAATTTAATGCTTTTCTGATAATATAATTGATATTTGTTCATATTGAAGGTTGTTTGCCTTATGATGATCACTGATCACTTTTTTCTAATTGAATCTGAATTTAAAATGGTTGCTTTTACCATTATAATGGTGATATAGATAGAGAAAAAATGCCAGAAATTAATTTGGAAGCCAAATTTAAAAAAAATACAAAATCCCATCAGGGAGCATCCAAGACAAGCTGATAGTTTAGAGGGATCTATTAATTTATCACACTGACCAAGTAATATCTTATCAGTCATCAGTCAGAAATGTAGCATATGTATGTATGATATTAGATACAGTTACAATTGTCTCCACGATTCAACTGCTTTAATTTGTTCTTAATTTGTTTCTTCCTTGTTATTTCTCCCTCAGCCGGTGATCACTGTACAAGCCCCTCCTGCTCAGCAATGAGGAGAGACACTACATGAGGATTGAAGCCAGACACAAAGCTTCATACAATGCCTGTAAAAAATAAATTCATGAAAGGTTTATAAAAAAATCTGTATGATAAAAAATATCACAAAAAAAGTTTTATACTGCAATATATCACATATGTTCTGTTTATACTTGATATTATGTTTTATATACTTTAATTCCTCATCAATGTTAACATTTATCATAGGCTGACATTTGATTGTTTATTCAAACGATACAATATGGTTTTGTTAAGACTAACAACTGAAATATGTGCTGAATGTATTCACTACTGCATAAAAAACATTTTTTCCCCAGACAGAAATCTTAGTATACATCATAGTAAGTAGTGTCAAACTTGTTGTTGTTCATATTGGTGGTTGTTTTGCCTTCATAGTTTACCCACCTTTTGATTTATCACTACATGTAATGATTATAAAAATAAAAAATCAGTACATCTCACGTTTTTTCAGTTTTTATTTTTTGAGGGGTCTTTTCAATCGGGGCTAATAATAAGTTAATAATATTAGCTAATAATAAGTTATTGGACAATTCTTAATTACAGTTTCTCAATTGCTTAAACACAATTCCTGAAACACATTCTCAAAACTGTAAGCACAAACCCCACAACAGTAAAAGTGTTTACCACAACACTGTGTTTCACCTGCAATAGGCCCTAAGACCCTCAAAATGTTTAACTCATGTTTCAAAATTAAATAATTTTGTCAGTGAGTACAACAATTACACCAAATTAAAATATATCTTTATCAGTGCATAAACGCACACAATATACTAAGTATCTGCGTCAAAATGACATGGTCAACCCTGAATGCATGTTCCTTTATCTTCATTAGGTAAATAATGTTGCAGTCAAAAGATTATGCCAAACAAAAGAATTCTCAACAAAAATATTTATTCACAAGTTTGACAAAATATCTTTACTGTAGTAAAACCAGAACAAATGCAAGTGTTTACAGTAAAGCAAAACAATGATACAGGACTGTAAATTGGAAGTGGTCAAGCTGTAATGTGTAAAAAAAAAAAGAAAAGAAAAGAAACTCAAGACATTTCCTCTAGCTTTTTACTGCCCATCCACTGACTCCTCTCTGTGGGGCCACAACTGTTCATCAATATCACGCCTGATGTTTTCCTTGCCATGCAACGTTGGAAATATCTCCTTGTATGCTGCTGCCATCCCCTGCAAGCTTCCAGTGTGATGTCCTCACACCCAGCATCCATGGCTTCTAGCAAGGACATCTGGGTATGAAGCTGGCGGTCATACACTTTCCATCTCCATGCTGAAAAGAATTCCTAAATTGGATTGAGGAACGGTGAATAGGGTGGGAGGAACAGCATTGCCATCCTTGGATGGGCATCAAACCACTCCCTGATGAGAGCAGATCGATGAAAGCTGACATTGTCCCAAATTACTGCATACACCGGCAAGTCAGCCCTCACCGACCCCCTCTCATCCTCAGGAATGAGATTGCCTTAAAGGACCTCCAAGAAAGCCAGGAGACGCTGGGTGTTGTAGGGCCCAATAAGGGGGATGTGGGCAGTGACATCATTTTCTGATATGCCGGCCCACATGATATGCCGGCACGTTGCCCCCGCGTTGACCTGGCACATCAGTTGTGGCCCGGTGACCTATAAGATTTCTGCCACATCGTCGAACTTTTGCTAAATTGAAGCCTGCCTCGTCAACATATACAAATATGTGTGGAGTTTTGTTCGCCTCCAACTCCATTACTCTCTGCAAAAGATCACTGTGTTGCGTGTGTGAGTGTAATGGCATTATTTGTCCTCACCATGTTGACCGTTTCATTTTCCTGTTCACGTGCAAAAACATCTCTTCTTCCTCCACCATGGGGTAGTGCTTCAGTTCTATAAATGCAAACAATACAGTAAGAATTGATAAACAAATTCAATGTAATCTAAATTCTAAAACTGCTTTCAATCCTAAATGTCCAGATTATTGAGGCCACTAAATATCGGCAGAGATTGGGCTGGACCCTCTGACCAGCCTCGGCCATGGTTAGGCCATGGTTAAGTACATGGTCCACAATTGTAGGCTGTATATCATTCGAAATTCTTGCAAGTCTTTGCCTTTGCCTTCCCCTGCCTCTTCCCTGTCCCCTGTGCCCTCCTCTCGCACGACCACCACGGATTCGGATAGCTCTCCCTCTTGCAGACGTCCTTGCTCTTCTCCCTCCATTTTTCATCCAGACACAAATGCACTAGTAGTTTAGCAGTAGCCTATGTGTTCTGATCTAATTGTTGGAGAATTCCACCTGTTGCTAAGTGGACAGCATGTGTGATTGGTTGCTTTGAGCTGTGAGAAAATGACTGATTTGTGGATATAAGATTTGCCTGAATTTTGGATAAATTGCAGAGATTTATATTTTTATACAGGAGCCATACACCTATTTTCATAAGGAGATCCTGAGTGCCAGTGTATTGGTTGTTGTTTGTACTATTTTGCATGTAAGGATTTGCATAATGAACATATGTATAAATAGATGTGGGAGTGATGGTATGGTATAATCCATTTTGATTAGGGTGACTTAATCAATTGATTTTTGTGTCAATTACTGACATTTGTGTTTACTAGTTTGCAGAAATGTGCTTTACATTAGCATTTTGTGTTAAAGAAATCAAAAATGATATAGTGTTTTGAACAAATTAGTTAATGTTGTGGGGTTTGTGCTTACAGTTTTGAGAAAACAGTAAAAGCTCTGGGGGTAAGTTTCATTGTCTGACACAAAGCACCATATTTAGACCTATTGGTGTTTATATTTGATCATACTTTCACCAAATCATAACTTTCATCAACTAAATCAATACATAAATAATTAATTAGTAGCTAAATTAAGTTGCCTTCAAGTGCTGTCAGAATTAAGCTAAAGTAAGATTAAACGTTCCCCATAGGGAAATTGAAAGTACTAATAGGATCCACCAAAAAGAAAAGTAGAATATAAATAAGAATACAGCAAATAAGGGGTATTAAACATTTCAACATTTTCAGTCCTTGTCCTTGAAAAGCAAACAGGATTTGTGTTTCTACAAAAAAAATCTTTATAAAATTGTATTTACTGTATTGTATTGACCTTGTTATTTTTGACAGAAAATAAAGTTTCCACATATTTTTTTAGAAAAAAGTTATTGTTTTATTAATACCACAATATATACAAACTTGTTTTATACCAATATTCAATATGCTAAACACTTATACTTAAAACATGGTAAAAATTTATACTTCATCAAATGTCTAAAAATGTAACACAGCCAGTTTTTACTATTGTAGATGTAGCTAAATAGATGTGTCATATTACCATACTAGTAAAAAAAAAATAAGGCATCTTCAATTAAATATATTCTACTTAATTGTCAATGACGGCTTCATTTGGAATTGCAGCTCATTAGGAAGGAAATAAAATTAAATTCAGAGGCTCCACTCATTCAGAGCTGCAGGTCATCTGCCCAGTGGCTCTGTGGAAGATCAGAGGACAAAAATATTTTAGCTGCATCTACCACTTCATGGATGCTTTTGAGGTTGAGGCTTGATCAACTTTTATTGGTGCTATTTTTTTTTTATTTTTTTTTTTTAACTTTTCCTGCTACTTACTTGGGATGAAGCTAGGGCGATCTCCTCCCGGTCCCCGAAGCAGCCGTTTTTATGGCGGATGAGGCTCCCCCAGAGCACCGCGTGATGACAGGCTGGACACTCGCCTTCCACCGGCAGTAAGTGAGAGGGCTCAGACTTCAGGAAGTGCTTGGCAAGGCAAATCACATGACTGCTCATTCCGCAGGAAGGATACAAGCAGCTCAGCTTTTCCACCACCTGGAATGAAGACGAGATTTTGTTGGTAAAGATGTAGTTAATAGTGATCAAGGTAAATCAACAGATGATTGTGAAGACTGAATGTTTTAATTTCCAATTATTTCAGAAGATATACATTATCTGCATAAAATGAAAGTGTGCTAATAATCTTGTCCAGAACTGTATATTTTCTCCTTTCACCTACAGTTAAAAGCAACATGGTCTTTAGCCTGTTGTTGAAGAGACTAGGACTTGATTGATATGTTTATTACTTATATTTTGGAGATTGAACCTGCTAGCCAATTTGCCCATTTCCCATAAATTCACAAAATTCAGTATTCATTGCTTCCACCAGAATTTTCTTTTTGGTGGAAAACCTCTGAAACAACAGAGCATGTGACACTAAAGCTCCATTAAAACCCTGGGTTAAATAATGATACTAATTATAATCCCTTGGGGGAAATTGAGCCATACACAAAGGGGTTTCAACTGATATTTCTACAGGCTAATGACATTTTTAGATCGAATCTGCAGATAGCTGATACTCAGTATGTTTAAATTCAACCATTTCCATGGCAAAATCATCCAGAAATGCCCAAGTATTCAGTGTTTCCCTCAAGAAAAGCTTCTGAAAAAGCATTCAAGACCATGTGACACTAAAACTCTCCATTGAAACCCAGGTTGATATTAAGAATAACAGTAAGATGTATGCATTACTGTGTGGAATCTGATCAGGATGCATCCCCACAGACAACCAGTATAGTATCGATCAATTCTACAATAAATATGTAATCAATCAAACTGCATCATATCCATCATATCAGAGGTGGACGACACTGACTGGACCAGATCTGATTTTTAGTAAAAATACAATATCGGCAAACTGAAATATAGGTCTAACTAACAGTGATGCAGGGTGTATTTAATCAGTTCTAATCATTTTAAACCATCACTAATTACTATTACTACTTAACTACCTCGACCGGTCCTCGGCAGAGCAGACACTTCACGGTCCCCTGTTCTTCCTCCGCAGACTGAGACGACAGCTTCTTCTTGGCTCTGACGCTTCCAAAGGCGATCGGAATGTGCAGGGGCGGCTGGAGACTCGGCTCGAAGTCCATCCTGTACTC